>JACXGI010001075.1:58059-104205 GCA_016801175.1 Esox masquinongy | reverse complement strand
ACGTCAAGATGTGCCATGCTAATAGACTCCTACCCAAAAAGACTGAGTGCTGTAATAAAATCAAAAGGTGCTTCAACAAAGTATTAGTTTAAGGGTGTGCACACTTATGCAACCAGGTTATTGTGAGTTTTTTATTTTTTATTTTTCCCCCTCAAAGATTTCAGTTTGTTTTTCAATTGAATTGTTCACGTTATAGGTCCCATTAAAGGTGGAAAAATTTCTGACATGATTTATCTTTGTCTCATTCTTTTACATCACAAAACCTGGCATTTTAACAGGGGTGTGTAGACTTTTTATATCCACTGTACATGTATGTTTCTGGTTGTCTCTGTTGTGGAGTAAATTGTGGGCTCACTCACCTGCAGTCTGGACCGCTGCTCCCCGTCTGACAACTCCAGCAGCTCTTCTATGTCAATCTCTAACTCTGGGATCTCGTCCTCCTGAACAGACAGAGATAGGAAGAGACAGAAAGAAGTGATCAGTGGCAACAGCCAAAAACTACATCCTGTCAAGCCAGTCAGCCTTTTCTCCCATTACTTGCTCAACCAGGATATAGGCTGGGACCAACATGCTTGAATGAGAGCGCTCCTCTGGCTAACAACAACAATTTAGCTTGCTGCATGAGGAGTCATTATTACATAGTGTGGCTAGGTAACACTTCCTGCCCAGTCCTTCTAACACAAATGGTGAGCTACTCGCACCGCTCTTTGTGGAACTGCCAGTGTTCTGTTGATATGCTGTAACTAGAATATGAACCCAGATCGTAACAACCATTATTGAGCTTGCAGGTGGCCTCACATCATTGTAGAGCTTAGGAGCCCCTACTTCGACCTTGAGTCCCAGTGTAGTCTTTTTAATTATATTTTCATTATTGTATATTTAATAAACAACTGTCGATGATTCCCGCTTTTGACCTTTTCTCTTGTGCTAAAGGTTAGAACCAAAATATTTGGTGAGGGTTTCTTCAGCCATTATCCTCTGGAATAGCATGCCAGAGAATCTCAGATACAGAAAACATTTTAAAGGATATTAAAAGGCTGCTTTTAGAAATACCATTCATTTTCTAGGCTTGTATAATATTTATTTGTATTAATTATTCTTGTATTTTTAATGCATTAGGCAGGGATTTAAACTGAAAGCAAGTTATGGACGCTATTTACCATAAATGGTTTTGAAATAACGTTATAAAAGTTTCTAATTCTGTGTAATGTTGTGTGGATTCCTCGAGTTACAATCAATTCTTGGGGAATTTAAGAATCTGTGTGATCTAATGTAATTTATCATTACCTGATACAAACCTGGAAATCTCCTTATCCTATTAACTCAGGAAACCATGTAACCAGACTTCACAGTAATCCAGTTATCTCCTGGCAATGTCAGTTACAAGACCAATATGTGAATGAGTGTCTGCCAATTTCAAGAAACATTGCAAATATCATACCCACATTTAAAGGACTCAGCAAATCTAAGACAAATACTAAGGCAATCGTAATCAATCTGGCTGATATTTCACATTTTAAGACCATTTACCGAGAGGAAACAATGACAGCTCCCTTCAGGACATGGAAGACTAAGCACAGAAATAACTAGAGTCAGCAGGTGTAGTTTCAGATTTGACAAGTAAGGGGCCTTTAAAAAAAGAATTTTCCAGTTAAGGGGGTTTAATGGCAGGTCTGTGGAAGATGGCAGGTTTCTGGATGAGGAGATGTCTAATCGATGAGGCCAGTGCCAAGTGGCGGAAGAGATCTACAGCACGGTCCAGAGTCCCCTGTGTATCCCTGTAATTCATAAACGCTGCCAGGTCTGACTGTGATTCTGCAGACTGGCAATATTCCACAGGAGCAGGCCGTGCAGGGCTGTGCTGGGCCAGCAAACCACGGATCCGCGGAGATCCTCCCTCGGCCTGACTCTGCCTTGAGACCGCAGGGCGATGGACAGCACCACAGAATATTAATGACAGGGAAACTTTAGAAGGGGGAAACATTTATGAATTTCCAGTAGCTCTTCGGTGTTGTGTACTGCGTGTGGTTGAATGTTTTTTGTTTGTCTAATTATGTAATCAAAGCAGAGCAAAATGGCAGCCGGGGCAATAGCTAGGGCTGTAAATGTCTTGGCAGCATTTTTAAAGTTAGGAAAATAAGTTTGACATTAATTAAAATGAATGTTGGCAGTTACTGTTGAATACACGAATAACAAAGCAGTTTTTGGAGTATGATTTTAGCCCCCACCATATGGATTACAACTTCTATTTTAATGAGTAATTTTATGCTGAGGGATTTTATCAGGATACGATGATCTATGCATGATGATCTATGTGTTCATGCCAACACAGCCTACGGGTTCATTAGGGGTATTTCAATTTAAAGAGGTTGCTACATACATTATATTCATCCATTTAATATTGATATCATATAAATGCATCATGAGCATAATTTAACTGTACCCAAGCAGCTGTCAAGAAACACTACAGCCTGTAAAAGCACTTTAAACTATGATTTATACATATTAGATGGTATCTCACCTGTTACAGGCTTTGGTAACTAAAAAGTTTATCTTGGACATCTTAAGGTTAACAAAACATACGACTATACGGTGAAATTCAAAAGTATTTTGACAATGACAATTTAATTTTCTCCATACTACAGCATTTCGGTTTTGAAAAACTACAAATTACTAAGTCAGCCTAAAAGGTATCTGATTAATCATTTAGAAATGACAGCACCCACTGTACCCCCATTTTGGGGTGCCAAATTTGACAACTGGCTTCACAGCTGTTTCCTATTAGGCAGATGTGTTTGCAGCGTTAGTGAAATAAAGCAATGGTGAGAACAAATGGCACAAATGGCAAATTATCTGGTAGACCAAGAAAAGCCTCTGCAGTGGAAGACCACAGATTGCTCATAATAATAACAACTGTCTAACAGATCAAGAACACTCTCTAGGAGGTAGGCATGAATGTCACTACCCTCCAAAGAACACAGTAGCCAAACTACAGTGGCTGTACTGCAACAGGATGACCTAAAAAGTGTATAAAAGAGCCCATTTCAAATTTATGGAAAGGGGTTTTGGACAGATAAAACAAAGATTAAAATATTGAAGAGTGATGGCAAGAGGAAACTGTAGAGAAAAGAAGGAACTGACATACTGAAATATGGTGGGGGTGTTTTGGGCATGTATGGCTGCAACTGGGACTGGCTCACTTATCTTCAGTGATGATGTCACTGCTGATGGTAGACCGAAACAAGACAGAAACTTCTTGTCTCCTTAGATCCAACAAACCCATTTGCCGGCCCTTTACCATGCTTTAGGACAATTACTCCAAAACACAATGCACTAGGTACCAAGCAGGTTTCAGTGCCAAAGAGAGTTCTTGATTGGCCTAGTCAATCAGCCAACCTGAATCCAACTGTCCATGCTTTTCACATGCTACAGACAAGACTGATGGCAAAAAGAACCCAAAACAAACAGGAACGGAAGATGGTTGCATTACTGACCTGGAAGAACATCACCATGGAAAGTATCCAATGTCAGCTGATGCCTATGGGTTGCAGACTATGTAAAAGTTATGCAACTAAGTACTAAACATGACTACGTTATTATACATAATGTTCATAAGTCCCTAAAATATGATGCGGGGACAGTGTAGACAACGTGCTTTAATTATCAAATACATTTTATTACCATCCGATATTAACGAATATACCTTCAAATAAAGCTGATATCCTGCACTTAACTGCATAGTCTTTGTATAATTTCAAATCTGTTGTTACAATACAGAGACAAAAATATCAAAAAATGTGTTTTTTTGATATATATTCTGAACTGAAACAAGAGGCTGTTACATATGCTGGTGGACAGGCAAACCAATCAAACGCTGCTGGTTGCATCTTTGCAGTCTATACTTGAATTTAATAAACATTGCAGCAGTTTTTCGTGAACTGCGTTGGTCCTTTGCTTAAACTGAATATTGGTAATCAACCATCATGTGCCATTATTCCTTTGTCCGAGGTCATTCCAATTAGAAACCCAGTGTTATTAAGGCCCTTGTGAATTTGTATTCAATATTTGGATTACCCCAGGTTTGGGGTCATACAAAGGTTTGAATTACATGTCAAATGTTGTCCAGCAAACACTACAGCAGTTTGGTTTCACCCAGTGCCCCTGTACTGCATATCACCCAGAGTCCCATGGTGCTCTTAAAATATTTATTCAGATATTGAAGTCAAGTGTGAAGGGTTTCCTCTAGTACTGTTTGTAGCACATAAGTCATCCAAGAGTCTCTGGGTTTCAGTCCGAATGAGCTGGTGTTTGGACATAACATCAGAGGTCCTTTCAACTTCAAAAACATAAATAAATCTGTTGAAGTGCTGTAAGCTTTGCCAGAGAGAAAAGAGAAAGCAATTTTAGCACAATCAAAAGGCCCAAAGTCATGGGACATCATTTATCAAACATGCATGAGCACAAATCTGAGAGTAAACCATGAGTGGGATCATTTCCATACAAACTGAGACATATCAATATGAAAGTTTCCTTGTGTGTTCATAAAGCTGTGATCATGTGTACATATTGTCACGTGGTGCTTGGTAACTGCTTGTTAATTTCAATGTGATATGTGACACATAAGAGATGCTGTTTATTATGGTGGGAAGGTGGTTTTGTCCATATGATTTTTCACGACCGGACACCATAAAGATTTTTTTAAAATAATATATGTATACCTGTATATAGTAGCTCAAACAAAATGGAAACAAAGAAAAAAAGAAATCACTATCAACCTAAATGAATACAGTTGTGGATATGAAATGGGTTCTATAACCTGGTTATGAATTGATTTGTTATGTAGATCCTACACGATTTAGTCTAGAAACCTTGCTTTAAACTTTAAGATATGTAGACAGACCTGGATAAAGTTGTTATTTTACTTTTTGATTTATAAAAATCAAATCCATCTGGAGCCACATAAAATACTGAGTGTCAATCACTCTGCAGTAGTTAGTCGTTTGTTTTTTGCATTAAAACTCAGCCACTCTTTCACACATTCTTCCATTAACTCCCTTCATTTGTTAGCAGCCCCCCCCCTTTTTCTAAATAATCAGAAACTTTTCCTAACATTTTCAGTTCTAGTCATTTACAGTCATTGTAAACACATCAACTTATACAAAAAAACGAGAGTTGTTTAAAAAAGAGGCTGATGTAGAACTCAGACGAGACTGATTTAATCGTTAATATCCTTTACTAATATCCCTTCTGTTTTCTTTAAAGAGGTTTGTGTTGCCACCAATAAAAACATACCAAAACAGATTCACGTGTCATACAATAATGTAGAAGAGGCCAATGTTTGTGACAAGTTAAATAAGGAAGCAACTAGCATTTAATACTGTATACATTGAAATACAAGCCTTGTCATGCATTTGTTAATGAATAATGACCCAACTGTGCTCTAAAGTACATCTGCAAAGAGTAAACAATAAAGGTATCTTTTAACAATCAATTTTTTGAGCCATACTAATGATTTGTGGTCACCAGAGGCAGTGGTTTAGAATGCTGGACCACCCCAGGCAAAAGATCTAGGTCCGTTCTGAAGTGTTTTTCACATATCTTTTTCCCTAATATTTAATGTTTGTCTTCGTCACATAAGAATAGTAACTATTTTCCTAAAAGGTGTGAAGTCAGCAACATGTTCCAGTGCTACAGCCCACACCAGAACCAGCCAGTATGCTGCTTGCATAAATTAAGGACATCTCTAAATAATTCAGCTATTCACATGGGG
The DNA here is from genome assembly GCA_016801175.1 of Esox masquinongy. Classification (NCBI taxonomy): domain Eukaryota; kingdom Metazoa; phylum Chordata; class Actinopteri; order Esociformes; family Esocidae; genus Esox; species Esox masquinongy. The sequence goes on along the minus strand of JACXGI010001075.1, from coordinate 98,435 downwards.
CGGGCTGTAAATGCTTCCACACGGAAGAGTCAGAGTACCCAACCATAGTGTAACAGGCCTTCTCATGAATGCGAAATGAGCCATTAGTCAAGGCACCTGGGCCAGCCATGTCTCCCCTGGCCACACCAGCGGGTGGTGTCTACCAAACAACTAATCCACCTCAGACAAGACCATTTGTCTAGTCACCACTGAAATCTGACATTAAGACGTAAGCTCCTAAATCCTCATGGTTAGGACTTATTGAGGGCCGACCATGTGTGTCCTGACCACAGAAAATGTAGGATAAAAATGAAGGTTAACTCAGGCCATGAAAAACAGCATGTGCTCCCTAATTTGAAAACAGACAATGGGATCAGTGTTTCATCAACGACCTTGAGGAATTACTCCAACTTGCAAGATAATGCAATATTATCCCAAGTAGGGTAATGCGGACAATGTCAGTGAATAATCTAACGGTCAGTTGGTAGAGCAGGGCCATTGCAGCACCAGGGCTCTGGGTTTGATTTCCACAGGGAGCCTGGATGAAAAGGCATGAAAATAGATTCAGACATAATTTTAAAAGAAACTTATCAAATATTACAAAAGAAAAAAAGCAGTAAAATCACAGTTACTTAGCTCACATTAGCGTTCCACTGGCCTGTTCTGGGCTGAACATGGACTATGAGTTGAGAGGAGACATTGGGTGTCTGTCATGAGACTGGCTGTAATAAAACTGCCTCCTTCCCATCTCAATCTGTGGAATGGGATCTAATCAAACCTCGTGCTGGGTGCCCAGCCCCAGATGCTGACCTCCCTAAAAATGCCCCAGGGCCCAATCTAGATTATGTGACTTTTTCCAGGTATAGTCCAGTCCCTACATGTAACTTTTCTGCAGAACTCAGAATGCATCAGGACACCACACATGCTTGAAGCTCTCTCGTACCCTGAAGCAGTAGTAAGTGATGTGTGGAGACTGTGTTTTGTTTGGAGAGCCTCAGGTCATCTGTGGTCACTCACTGCCCCAGTGAATGAGAATCCTCATCCCCATCCTTAAAACAGTTGTGTTATAATCTGATCACTAGCATCACACGGATGGTTCTGAATACACCCCTCTGACCCAGCTGGGCCGTTTCTACTCACTTAGTAGCCAGGCTTCTGTTGCCATGGTATCCCCTGAGACTCTCCAGGAAATAGATGCTGCCTCAGATATATCTGAATCTCCCCACACCGAACAGGAGTGCAGTTATGACATGGGGGGGGGGTGTTTGGGGGGACAGCAGTCTATACACAGTGGTCCGTAAACAGTTCCTCCATTTGTGGTGTGCAATCCTGGCTATAAGCTATTCTGCACACAGCCTCCCTGTCGACTCCTAGGCAATACACTTCTCAAGTTCTTAGATGCGCTTAGAGAACGTTCAGTGTTCATATTCTGAGGACAAAAACTCCACGCCACTATAATATAGTACTGTCTCTTTAGATGTGTTTATATTTAGGAAAGGGATAATTGTATCAGCCAACTATATTTATGTTAGAAAGATTTTTTGTGTTTTGGAATGCTCATTCAATGATACCAAGGTTCAGGAAAGGATACAGGACACAATCAGGTTATATAATGTATAATCATAATGCATAATCATGTATAATCATCCTTATATGATGGTCAGATAACGCCTGATTCGCTAATTTATAACACCATACCATAGTCAACTACTACACAGATAATACACTTATAAACAATCAAAGTTCTGTATTCTGTGCAAGCAAAGCTTTGGGGAATCGAACACGCACAACCACACCTCTGTTTGGAAACCGCGCTCCCCTTCTCTCCATGCCTCATGCTGGAAAACCTGACCCTCCTCAGGCACTCTACCGCTCCGCGCCCTGCAGTGTACCCATGCAGCCCCTGGAGCCTAACGTCACCACCTACCTCACAGTCGAAGAGCAGGTGCAGCTGATCATCGATCCACTCCTCAATATCCAGCCTCCTTTGCAGGTCCTTGCGGTTGTATTTGACAGTCAGCTTGCCCAGTTTGCGATGAGGAGGCTCCTCTGTTTTGTCTGTGGACTGGAACATCACCCTGGACTGGGTGCCTGGCTCCGACGCCATGCCTGCCATGGCCTCGGCAAAAACAGCGGAGGCAACACACAGAGCTTCGTCTCTGTCTCCCTGGCTTTCTCTCTGTCTCTGGTTCTGTCACTCCCACCCTCTTTACTGCTGTCTTTCTTGTGTTCTCGCCTTTTCTCCTTCTTCTGCTGCTCCAGCTCCCCTACATATCTACCTTGCTCTGTCTGCTCCTCTCTCTCTCTCTCTCTCTCGCTGCCTCGCTCTCTTGCTGTCTCTCTCTCTCTTTCCCTCCCACCCTTCCTCCCTTGCAAGCTTGCTGCCTGTGGAGGATGATAATGAAATGCGGTTGTGTGCACGTGTGTCTAGGTGTGTGTGTGCTATCCTGCTTTCTCAGGTGGGAGAGCATAGGTCAATTACAGGGACAACGACTGAGAAAAGGATTGGGGGAAACCAAAGCTAGGTGGAAGTGGTTAGCAATAATCATTTTTGTCATTCTGAAATCAATTATTGACCCACATTTATTTTAGTTACCAATTGCCCAGTGCATTCTAATCAGAAAGGTATTGCTTCACTTCAGTTCATCAACCCTACATCAAGCATGGGTGTAAACTACGTTCATCTACACTTATCACACTACCTGACTCTCCCTTACAGGTGATCCAGACTTTATCTAGCGATCATTAGATCACCTCCCCATATTTATAACTGCCATTATCAGGTGTATGTTAGATAAGCCTTGAAGCCAACCTGGCTTCCTCAATTACACCTCCTTAAATGAAAGATTAAAAAGATAGTGGGCAGGTAAATTCTACTAATTCTACTGTGATACGGCTCTGAACAAAACCATTTCACTTGAGGTCAACTATCACCAGCAACTAAATTAGTAAATGTCAAATCTACTGTGCTTTCTGTGCCAAACTAGTACAACTGAGACTATAGGGTTAACAAGGGTACACTGTAGAGTTTCCATAGATCATATTACAATATTAACAACGAGATGCTGCTTTTTGTTTTGCCAGTGTGTATCAATCAGCCATAGCACTGCGTGTTTGCCTGCTGATTCACCGTCTGTTACAAACACTGAATTATTGAGTGCATCTGGCAGCTCACCTTTCCAGGCAAACAAATTCATTCATCATATCCACTGCTACCAGGTTGTGCACCAAGAGGCTGGCTGAAAGGGGACTTGGTCCAGGCACCAATGGATCAGGGGACCGTGGCTGACTCTTTCTTCTAGGATGAGAGAAAGGGGACTTACTTGACATCTTTTTTAAACTTATTTTACTGGGCAAGTTGAATAAGAGCACATTATCAGCAACTACCTTGGAGTAATCAGGGTTAGCTGCCTTGCTCAGAGACAGAGCAGCAGATTTTTCACCTGGTCGGCTCTGGATTCAATCTGGCATCTATCGGTTAGATGCTCTAGGCAACCTGCCTAGATTGTTTCATTTTCCTCATACAGTAACTAGAAAATAAACCAGGATTACATTGAAAATGTGAGGTTTAGGATGCTAAATCTAATGGGTGTGTGAGTTGATTATTACACTTTGCCATTGACCAGCATTAAGAATGTGTGTGTGGTTACTGATTTGTACAAGGGACCATATTACAGTTTCATGTAACAGAATTAATCATACAGTATCAGCTTCACGTAAAGCGGACATCAACATTCTGACAGTATTTCTCTTGTGTTCAGAATTCAGACAAGGAACTGATCATTCCAAGTGAGCTGGATAATCTTCTGTCTGACACTACCATCTTGTGGATACACCTGGTACCAATTGGTAGAAGTCAGACAAAAAACACTGAATAGCTTTAGACTGAAAATGTCTAATGTTCTCATAGAAAGATGTTTTTGGCGCTATTTTATGCATATTTACAATACAAAGAAGGGGTGAAAGAATAGGAACAATCATGGTAATTTCGGGTTAGTATATATAATCACACCTGGGTCAGTATATGTTATCACACCTGGGTCAGTATATGTAATCATACCTGGTTCAGTATATGTAATCACACCTGGATCAGTATATGTAATCACATCTGGTCCGTCAGTTTTTCTAAAATCACTACCCAATTTGAATAGGATCTGAGGTCAGTAAAATCCAATCTGAAAATATGCCAGAGATGAGGGTTAATCTGATATAAATTGTGTCGGAAATACACAGCCTATATCAGACCCAATTTTATAATTTCTTTAATAGATTTTTATTTTATTTTTTATAGTAGGGTCATATTACATAGAAACATTACACTGCATAATCATGTCTTATTTGTGTTCATGGTGTAATTGAGAAAATTTGAGTGGTTGGTGGATTTGTAATCAAAAGGTCAGTAGGTTAATTTGTATCTACAATGTAAGTAAGCGTTCTTATGGAAAGTCTGAGGCTCAATGGTAATTTGTGAGTATACTCAATATCTGTTGACAAAAAGTTGGGCATAGGCTTAGGCAATTGGTTACTTAATGAATTCACCAAAGACCAATTAACCTAAATAACAGACACGAAGGCCAGCTAGCGAGCAAGCAACGTTAGCTAGAGTCTTTAATTCTGAAAACCACTCGTTCACGTAGCCTGGTGTAGCCCCTCCTCTCTGTACACACCGAGTAGTGTTCATTACTCTACCTAGTGGACAAAATTAAAAACATGAACTCAGGCAGTGGAATGATTTTCCGTCTTCTTTGCTTAATAAGGATATAGTTTCAAAGAACCATTCACGGATCCGAATTAATCCTTACAACTAATATTGTGTAGATAGAACTCATTAATTACAAAGCAGCCATATAACAGACGATTTAACTTAATATTGTAATTTGTATGTATTTTTATTATTCATTTTTTTGTTAATAAGGATATAGTTTGAACGAATCATAGACTACGAGGATCGGATCGCCAAAAATTCAACAATAGATTTAATGTGAACTATATCAGTATAATAAAATTTAAACTTTTATTTTCTTATTTCAATATAAATATTTGACTCTTTTATCACACCTCAAAAAATGGAAGTAGTTGGATGCGCCGCACCTAGTCGTATCTTTGGACAAGGTAGATCAGAGTAGGACTTCCTGTATGTAACAGGTAGCTCATCATAGAGAAGGATAGAGAAAACATTTCTACAAGTTCCAGTTTTTTCTTCATTGAGCCACAGACAGTGCTGTTGAACTCTTGATTGAACTATATTCTTCATAATTGGCTGAGGCATAGGTTTGTATTGGATGTAGAGAGGTCAGGGTCAATGGGTCGTGATAGTTTCTAAATATCTGCCAAATTAGAGGGTTGAAACAAAAAATGAGTAAAACTGGCTTAAAGTTCAAGCTGTATTATTTCAGGTTGCTTCCATGAAGTCATTGGTGACATTAAACTGAGGGGTTTTCTATTGAACACCAGTGATAGGACAATCAGCAAATGGATTGTCTTCAAATAGGGCATTATAACATTGACACTGTTTTATACACATGTTCTCAAATTACAGGAGGGATTTGTTTATTTTAATTGCATGTTTACTTTACTGTTTAATAATGGAATATGACTTTTAGTGTCTCAAGTTCATACATTTTTTGATCCACTTAAACCCAGGTCCGTGGGCTATTTTGATCCCAGTTGAACTAAAAGTATAACTCTCAGACTCTGTTTCCATCTATGACACTCACATGTTGTGTTGGACAAGCTAAAAGAAACTGTGGCAAAATTACTGTATAATGCAATGCATTTCCTCTCCAGCTTTTTCTCTACAATCAATTATCACTTCATGATTTTAGGCTGAGGTTTTCATGAACCTCCCAATACCATTCTGATGCACGGCAGTGTTTATAAACTACAGACCTAAAACCTTCAGATTTCAATTTGGTTTACCTACTTTTACATATATAAGGGTTTTCTTAACATTATGTGAGTTGCCTAAAGGCCATAATAATACATAATTTATCCCATAAAATGCTTATAATAGTCCCAATGTTTCCTAAAATGGAGAACTAAATTGCTTGATGGAACATATTTTTACTATGTTAAAACAATTCATGTGTTTTTAGGTTTTATTAAAATAAATACATAAATAAAAGTGAACCCCAGAGCATGAAGGAGATAACCTGCAAGTCCCCGGGACTAAAAAGTTTGAGAAAGGCTGATTGTCCTAGTGTTTGGCCAGAGCAAGTGATTTGGGTAGTCAGACAAGTCTCCTTATCCTTTTAAAATAATTCTTATCGGGTGAGCTCCGGAGATGAAATGGTTATACAAGGTTAATATTGCAAATGCGCTCACAGATGCAATAACAATGACGGTAAAGAGAAGCGTTGTCTATGTAAATCTATGGACAGAGACACACCTGGGAAATGGGAAGAATTTGATCGTTTGTGAAGAGCCCATTCGACGACAGAAACAGAATTTACAGGTGACATATTTTTGTTAATTCCTATTCGATTTGAACCAGTATGTTCTTCTATATCTATATAAATGTGTATCTTGTATCATTTATTATGTATGTTTGACAGAAAGGTTGAGAGAAATCCCTGAATGTTTGTCTACAATTGACTGTTGTGTGTTTGTTTTGTCTTATTTGGATCATGTGACGACTAACTTTAAAATATTTAAATTTGAATGATAATTTATATTTAATAAAGTAAATTAATGCTGTATTACACATTTCTACCTCTCTGTTTTCAGATCATCCGCTGAAGGAGCCGGAAATAAATACTTTCCCCAGAATGACTTCTTTCCTAATTGGGATTTTAGGCGCTTCGGTGTGTTGTATGTTTATCCTGGGCCGGGCAGAGGCCCAAGCATTCGGGGAACAATGTTTGGACAAATTCAAAAACGGAAAAGAAGATTTTGTTCTCGACACCGATGACTCGGTGAAAGACGGCGCAACTTTCCTGTGGTCACCAAAGGTTGACCGCGTCAACGACTGTATACGCTACTGCTGCAAAGAACCGAAGTGTAATGTCGCTTTCATGGAAAATGGGCAGAACGAGGGCATGATCAAGTCATGTTTTCTCTTTGACTGTTTATACAAGCAAAAGTACGTCTGCCGATTTGTTGGGAAGAAAGGATTCCTAAACTACATCCTAGACTCAGTGTACGAAAATGGTCTGGCACCAAAATTCATCCCAGGTAGGCCCATGACTGGATTCTCTGATAACTCTCCACATTATAACAACGATACACACGAGACATTTAAAGATCCAGTTAACTTAATATTTAGCTGCAGCTAACCATTAAGGATAACCATATGATTAATATTATTAGCAGTGAGACAAAACTTGACTAGTGTCTTGTGATTTAAGTCTTAACCATGCTGTTTATCTCAATTAAAACGGAAACCACCAGCTGTAAAGAGCCAAATGTACAGAGCTTGTCCACACATGCCTTGGCTATGGTCCCTTAGTCACAATCAGGTTTCAGTTTTCACATCGTTGCTGCTATGACAGCTTATTACCGAGAAGATTGGTATTTTGTTTTGAGTCATGGATCTCAGCTAGTCTTTCAATTAATATTAAATGTCAGCAGTATAAAGCAAGTAATTGTGCGTGAGCACCACCAAACAAATTGATTGAATTACCATTGTTGTTGTCGTCATGTGTTGACGCTCAACCCATCCAACTAATGTTGAGTTCAGTCAAACTTGAACAAGCCATATGATCTGTGCTTACTCTTTGCTTTACCATTCCTTTAATAACAAGATATTTTTTAAAGCTAAATGTGCTTTCATATGAATATCGGGGGCATATTCATTCCCAGAAAGTTGTCTTACAGTTTCTGTTGGAGCAAGTCAGGTAGGTGCCTCCCTGTTTCTTTCGTTTAATGAAACATTCCACATCAAAAACATTTTGATTAGCATAATAAATACAAACATGTGCTGAACTTGAAGGTTTTAATCAAATTCCAGAAGAAGTGGACCATCCTCCAGAGGCCAATGGAGGTCCGGACAGAGTTGTGCAACCACATGAGAGTTTGCACCTGAATGGTATTGAAAGCAAAGATGACCATGGGATTGTCACATACCAGTGGAATCTAATGTCTGGGAATCCCTCTGCTGTACTAGAGGTGGGTTATTTTCTGGCTTAATTGGGGATTCATCATCAATTAGTTATTGGTGATAGTTCATTGACTGTAATGTTTTAAAAGGCTATTTTCGCTATTATTTGGAATCCATCCCCATCACCTTTCTGTGATTGCTGCTAAATTTTCATGTTGTAGGTGCAGACAAAGACGTTGTAGGTTGCATAATCTCTGCTAGTGAAAGACGCGTTATTTTGGATCTTGGATTGATTGTTCGGAACACAATTTTTTTTAATCTTGTGTAGTCTGTGGGGTGCTAAAATGCAACTGTGATGCTCGGGTAAACCCACAAAGTGTTAGTGGCTTTACTGAAGTCTGCACCTGGAAATAGCAAGGCAAGACGAGAGGTCTAGATGTGATCAAAAGTGTGTAGTTTCTGCTCAGAAGTTGCAGACTTCAACATGACAAGAGTATGCCGACCATTTGCCTGAGTTCTTCCATGATAATAATGCTGTTATAGTTGTGTAATGTATGCCCAGCTTCAGAGTAAATAAGATGGATAGGTCACACTCAGACAACTTGGAGCTGGTTTTTCAAAACATTTTGGGAGTGATCAGGAAAAAAGAGATTTTGTAATCCTCCTGTTTTCCCATGTATTACCAAGATTTTGTTCTTTGAGTAGCTATCTAAATTGCCATCTACTGTTACAATATTTTGTTAAACCAATAAGACAACCCGGTTTAAATTTTAGCATCAGAATGAGACAGATTCTGTTATCCTTTTTTCCATTGCAGGGTCAGATCAATCTGCCTTTTTTCAGAAAGTAATTACATTGGATCATTCTGATGCCAAAATATACTTTCAGTTTAGTTTTGAAAAACAATTATTTTCTCCTCAGGGCAGGGTCGAGGATTACTGAATCTTTATCCCTACTAAAAGAAATCTCATTTTAGTGTTTTGAAAATCAGACAACTTACAAATAATTAGCCCGAGATACACTTCATTTGCCATGTTCTGCCACATAATACTCATTGGTAAATGTTTTTTTCCTCTTTTTTAGAAAACTGCTTTTAAAGACCAAGTGACTGTGTCCAACCTGTTGCCTGGTGTGTACAAGTTCCAGCTGACCGTCACGGACACCAGCGGGCAGTCTGACCAAACCCAGATCACTGTCCTGGTCCTCACTCCTGAACAGTCTGAGAGTAAGAATACCCTTGTCTGTGTGCAATATCTGTTATCTGAATTGTGTTATGGGTGATGTCAAATGCTCATTATATATTTGAGCTATTGGAGACAATTGTGTTTACTGTATAGTTTTAAAACTGACTTACCAATGCAATTAGCACAGTAAAGTAGCTTTGTTGTCATATCAGTGGTAGACATCTCATCTACCATTGCGTTCAGACAATCACCATTCAAACCATCTGGTTTATGATGAGCTTGCACTCATACAAAGTAAGGTCGCCTTTGTATGAAATCAAACTAAAGTGAAAAAATCTCTAACAGAGAGACTTGTGGTTCAGATGTTCTGCTTTTTTAGGGTTATGTTTAGGATGGTTTGCATGTTAGTCAGCATGTAGACAAAACCACTTAAGTCTATGTATAAGTTAATATAGAAGTTTCAGTTACGGGTAAATCCATTTGAATTTAGTCTCTTTTTGGCAGGAGCCCTTTTGATTAGAAGGAAAACGTCCATATATTTTTTTCCCATGGAAGTGATTAGATATGTGACTTTTGGGACCCAAAGACAAACACAATTGGGCGATAAAGGAGCTTAAATTAACCCATTTTGTATACCCTCCATAACACGTGACTTTAATGACTCCATCAAAGGAAAGGGAAAAACTGTTGAGTTTCATTTAATATAAAAGCTTAAGTGTTTTTTTAAACTATTTTATAATTGATTACATTTTTTTAATGTAAATATGAGTACACACTGAGATGTTCATATTCACATTTTTGCATAGACCCTACTTTACATCGTCTGATGTTTTGTGTTATGCCGGCAATCTGCTGAGACACATCTGCTTAGAGACAACAATGATATGTCATGTTTTTGGATATTTACCTTTGAACATTAGAGACCATAACATTAAAACCGTTAACTGCTGTGTTAATGGTTTGACTGTTCACTGTTTACTTTTTTTTTTTAAAGCATGAACAAATCCAAAACTTAACTCTAAATTTGGGTTGGGTATCTAGTTATTGACAAACTTTTCTTGTATCAATTGCAATAACTAATTTCTCTGAATGTTGAAGACAAAAATACTGAATTTTTATTGAAGTAGGGGGTTTGTGGATAGATTTTTTCCCCCCCATTTTAATCACTAGTAGGAGGTTTGAGCGAGATGGGCAGATTGCCAAGCAGGTTTAAATTCCAGAGCAGACAAGGTATAAAATCTGTCGTTGTACCCTTCAACAAGGCATTTAATGTTGATTGCTCTTGTAAGTAAATCTGGATAAAAGTGTCTGCTAATTGACTAGAATGTAATTTTATGTTACTAAATACAGATGCATTGACAGAGCAGTCTGAGATTGTGGGTGTCAATCAACTTCCTTATGGGTTTTCTCTGCCCTACTCAGTTACATAAGAGAGTGCGTGTATGGAATGGAGAGACACAGGAAGTGAGTAAAGCTCTGCTTGTGATTTTCCTCTCCACTCTCCTACCCACCCCACCCCCTTGAAACCTGTCTGTCGTCTTTGTGCTTAGATTACACAAGCAAAGTCAGTCAGATTCATGATACTTTTAACACAGACTGATAAACAAACACTTGTGTGTATGTTGATCTTTTACAGGCTTGAGTAAAGACAGTGAACCATTTAATGTCTCAGTTACCTAATAACAAGTCTCTAAATGGTGTGAGGAATGTTTCTGTGGAAATTATGTCCAATGCATACCAGGTTCCTTCCTATGAAAGAAGGCCATTTGTATCGCTTTGATATTTTAATATCAAATTTGGTGCACAAGAAATTGTGCACCAAATTGAAAAGCCAGGGAAATTCATTAAATTGGCCCTTTTTATATTGACTGCATTGGGAATTAAATAAATAATTTTTTTTTCATAGAAATAGACTTTCTAAAGTTCTACAATTCAGAATTTAACACACCGCTCTGTGCACACTTGTGATCTGATTTAATATGGTTAGTTACTCATTTACTTCTTTCCCTCATTTTAAGGTCACTTCTGTTATGTGAACTGAACTCTCGTTGGTCTCTAAATAATTTTTTTTAACAAAGCATTCTGATAACCAAACCGAAGTTATAAGTCTGGTGTGCTGGTGTTATGTGGTTAAAATGTGAGTGGGTTGTGTGACCTTGGTTAGTCCAGCGATCAAAGCCACAGCAACGTCTGCTCAAATCCCGACCATTACTCTCTGTTTCTAAACAGTCCTTTCAAATTTGTGAAAAAAGCTGTGAAAAAGACCAGTGTCTTAGTTTCTCTGTATAAATAAAGGCAAAATTAAAAAAAAAAAATCATAAATAGCTGGGAAAAAATATATACACTACCGTTCACAAGTTTGGGGTCACTTAGAAATGTCCTTTCTTTTGAAAGAAAAGCAACATTTTTGTCCATTAAAATAACATCAAATTGATCAGAAATACGGCATGGATATTGTTAATGTTGGAAATGACACTTGTAGCTGGAAACAGCAGATTTTCAGTGGAATCTCTACATAGGTGTATAGAGGCCCATTATCAGCAACCATCACTCCTCTGTGTTCCAGTGGCACGTTGTGTTTGCTTCAAGTTTATCATTTTAAAAGGCTAATTGATCATTACAAACCCCTTTTGCAATTATGTTAGCACAGCTGAAAACAACTCAAAATGGTCAGAAACAAAGAACTTTCTTCTGATACTCATCAGTCTAGTCTTGTTCTGAGAAATGAAGGCTTTTCCATGCGAGAAATTGCCAAGAAACTGGATATCTCGTACAACGCTGTGTACTACTTCCTTCACAGAACAGCACAAACTGACTGTAACCACAATAGAAAGAAGAGTGGGAGGCCCCGGTGTACAACTGAGCAAGAGGACAAATTCTTGTTTGAGAATCAGACTCACAGGTCCTCAACTGGCATCTTCATTAAATAGTACCCACAAAACACCAGTATCAACATCAACAGTGATGACTGGGATGCTGGCCTTCCAAGCAGTGTTGCAAAGAAAAAGCCATATTTCACAGACTGGCCAATGAAAAGAAAAGATTAAGATGGGCAAAAGAACACTGAACAGAGAGCAGATGACCACACTGCGTTCCGCTGCTATCAGCTGAAAAAAGGAAGTGTCTCCAGTGGGCATGCTGTCACAACACTAGACAATTGATAACTGGAAAAGCATGGCCTAGTCAGACGATTCCCGGTTCCAATTACTTCAGCGCTTTACACAGTCCCCAAACCTCAGTCCAATAGGGCATCTTTGGGGTAAATGGAACGTGCTGATTGCGGCATGAATGTAGCCCTGTCCAATCTGCAGCAACTGTGTGATGTCATTTTGTCGCGTGCACCAATGGTCCATCTGGAATGTTTCTGACACCTGTTTAGAATACAGACCCCTGAGCTGAGGCTGCTCAATCGTGTCCCTGGAGATCTACATCCTGTTAATTTCACCTCCAACCCCATTTCTGACTAACCTGATTTTACTTTTCATCCAGCTCAGTTACAGTCCGGTGTACTAAATTAGGGTTGGATAGAGAACCTACAGGGTGGAGTTCTCCAGGAACAGACTGAGCCTCCCTGCCCCAAGGATTCAGGCTGTTCTGGATGCAGAACAGCCTGAATCCTTAGAACTGCCTGAATGCCTTAGCTGTGTGCATTATTGTTTTATTACATAACAAGGTCTTATCACTTGTGTCCTATCCCTCTGATTCCATTCCCCAGATCACTGCTTAGTCCCCAAAAAGGTGGGTCCCTGTCGTGGGTCCTTCCCCCGCTGGCACTTCAACGCTGCCTCAGAGAAGTGTGAGGAGTTTGTGTTCGGGGGCTGCAGAGAGAACCTCAACAACTATCTGTCCCTCCAGGAGTGTACAAATGCCTGTGATGGAGTGTCAGGTACTGTACATGTTTTGATGCTCTGCATGAACAGTTTTGCAGAAGATCGATTGATTGATCGATTGAGCTTTCTTTTCTTGCAGTTATATCCCACCCGTCTGGGAATGGCAGTAGGAAACTTGGGCCACTTCAGAACCCTACAGGTAAGACTAATGGTTGTTGCATGCTTGCCAGTCTAAAAGTGGTATGGAGGTTTACACTTACTGTACCAGTCAGTAGTTTGGACTCATCTACTCATTCAAGGTTATTTCTTAGTTTTACTATTTTCCACATTGTAGAATAATAGTAAAGACATAAAAACTATGAAATAACACATGGAATCATGGGGCAACCAAAAAAGTGTTGAACAGATCAAAATACATTTTATATTGTAGATTCTTTAAGGTAGCCACCCTTTGCCTTGATGACAACTTTGCACACTTTGCAATCTGTCAACCAACTTCATGAGGTAGTCACCTGGAATGCATTTCAATGAACTGGTTAAAATTTAAGTTGTGGAATGTCGTTTTGCCTTAATGCCTTTGATCAGTTGTTGTGACATGGTAGGGTTAGTATACAGTATGTACTGTAGTAGTCTATATTATATCAAGAACACCTCAAGTAAGCAAAGTGAAACGACAGTCCATCATTACTTTAAATGGGTATTTCACCTTATATTCTTATTTGGGTGAAATTCCACTTACCCTGAGTTGTTCTTGAAGGCCCATGGAGTCATTTTCACACACAATGTTTCTTTCCTAGGGCTGCACAATAAATCAAAATATAATCGAAATTGCGATATTGACGTGCAATATCCAAATTGCCAAATTACATGATTTTCAGCTCCAAAAAAGGTGAATGATATGCACTTCACGTGAGGCATGCTTCGTATGTCCATAATTGGTTTTCCTCTGGGTATTTTACTTAAATAGATTACTTAAATAACTGGACTAATTTTGTTTAAATACTTGATGGTTTTTCAATGTTTGAGTTAACACTGCAACTGCTGGCGAAGACTTCTGCTTCAAGTTAGCGAGGTTCACCAAGATATTGTCCCACATACACAACAGCATGGTTATTAAAAGTTTCGGCCTCAATGTCTGTGCCTAGAAAAATACTTAATATGGGAGAAAATATACACCTCAAGGGTTGAGAAATTTTGCCTAACAGCTATGGCAACAGCTATGGCAACAGCACAAACATAGCAAACGCTAATGTATTAAATGAGCAGTTAAACGAATAGTTTGATACAAGCTGTACCGTCAAATTGGTAATAAGTGTAAAATAGAAAACACTGAACTTTTACTCGATTTTTATTCAGTTTAATAGCACATTATGTAGGCTATGTTCTCTGTTCGTAAGTGAGATTATCTATGGTGTTTACACCCACGTTTGAAAATTGCAAATCATAACCGTAATTGCAATATTTGTCATTCAATATTTTATCCAAATCGTGCAGCCCTATTCTCTACTGAGTAAAGGTAATTGATTCATTGTTGTTCCATCCGTTGTGTTTAGAGGTGTGTGGGGTTCCCTGTAAGGCAGACGAGTTCACCTGCACCAACGGGTGTTGCATTGACAAAGCCCTGGAGTGTGACTCCGAGAACCAGTGCAGCGACGGTTCAGACGAGAAGGACTGTGGCGACCGTGAGTACAGTGTGTGGATTTTGCCAAACTACTTGGATTTCAGTCCAACATAAAACACTGACCTATCCAGACCTTACCACGGACCTATCCAGACCTTACCACGGACCTCACAGAAGTAGCAGCCATGAAGAGATGGTATTCTCCATTGCTGGGCTGCTTAATGTTTGCTGATGTGTGAACTCTCTAAGCTCTTGCTTTCTTCTCATCATGCAGTGAAGGACAAGTTCGGAATTCTACTCAACCTTCCCGTGAATGAGCAGAAAGGTCATTTTTAGCTTTACTGTTTTAAGATGTGATTACAGCAATGGGATATATCTTGGATATTGTTTTTGACAACCACTGCCTTAGCTCCACTCTCGCTCTCCTTACTGATCACTCTCACCCATTTTATTTTCACCCCAGTTCGCTGCACAGATCACCCAAAAACGGGGAGCTGTCGGGAAAGTTATACCAAGTGGTACTACAACCCCCTCCACAAAAAGTGCTTCCGTTTTAACTATGGTGGCTGTGATGGGAATAAGAACAGATTTGAAACTGAGGAGGATTGTATGCTTACCTGTAAACTGGTAACAGGTGGGTTTACACGCTGTAACCCTTGCAACACTTTAAACTTGTTCCTATGTCAGAGCCATAATATAAGCTATGCATACCAAGTCACTTATCTCCTATCATGTGTTTAGGAGATGATGTCTTTTCAAGAAAAGAAACTTTTGAATACCAGGGCTCTGAAAACCAGACAGGTAATTAGCTCTTCCTTATTCTGCATTTCTGATGTATTTGGAGCTGGAGAATTAATTGTGCTCCTTTGCGAGCACTCAGAGAAGATGTCTGCAGAGAAGATGTCCTGATGATATTCCTTTTCAAACCAGTTCTTCCACCTCATTATTTTAGTGGTTCTTTGAGTCAAATCTGGTCACATAGGTGTTGTGATTATGAAGCTCTGTCTGTTTCCCAGCCCATTCTCCTCACATCATTTAGACACCCTGAATGATGCGTTGCACATGATCGATCATGTCTGTTGTCCATCTTCCACTGCCCTGCACACGCAGGCTCCTTTTGTAGAAGTTTGACTTACTGGTTTGTGTGTTTGTCTTCATTGTCGTTCTCTGTCAGGCATCTTAGTGATAGCTGGACTCCTTGGCCTGGCCATCATCATACTACTGGTAGTTTTGTGTTACTGCTTCATGAAGCGCCAGAAGGAACTGCCGTCGCACCAGCGGGCACCAGTCAATGGCTCCCAGCTCTACACAAAGGTGGACTCAGATCGACTGGTCTACAACACCACCACCAAGCCCATTTAACCCCTGCAGGCTGCCTAAGTGCCAGCCATCATCGTTACATGAACTCCTTACGTTAAATCAGTCTATACATATTTTCATTTTGTGTTAACCTTGGGGGGAGGGGTTGTGTAGGAGGGTGGTCTGTTTTATTTTCCACAAATACAGGCCTGTTTGCTTTATCTGGTTGATGTTATAATTTTGGCCTAATTATGTATATTATTTCATTGTTTTATTACAGATTAACCCTACTCAGGAAGGCATGAGTTGCAGCAATTCTTTATAATACAGTTCTGTTACTTCTAGCCTTTTTTTTTTTAAGTAACTGGATCAACTTGGTGAGCAAATCTGCACTCAGGGTATAATGGTCCAATGTTTAAAATAAATTCTTGTAAATGGTTGGATTAATGAAAGCTAAAAACCTGCCGTTATTGCTTACTAAGTTGATTTGTTTTACTATTCTTATCTGTTTTATGGTGAGAATTGGAGGGGGATCAATGCCAGTGTGAAAATTAAATGCTTACATGCTAAATTCAAAATGCTAACATTCTAAATTCAGAATGTGTGTATTCAATTGAAATGCTAGATTATAAAATCTTTAATATTTCATAATAGTGCACATGACCCTATACAAAATGTCATTTATATAAATTCTCTGTGTAGGCTCTTTTAATTTCAGTGTTCTTTGTCCTTTTAATTTCAATGTCTATGTTAACTGTCTTTTGGAGGGATGGACCTAAAGTACCACACAACAATATTGTGTAGCAAAAGTAAATAATGTATTAAGCATAAGCCTTGATAAGTGGTCTGTAATTAATACTATATATATTTAGTAGTCTGAAGAAGGTTTTTGCTGATCAAATCCTCTTCTCAAGAGTGTAAGTAGGTTTAATAACCCAGGTTAAAGCTGGAGGATACAGTAGCAGTTGTTGATGGCCTTGATTGAAAAGATCCATGCATATACAAATTGAAGCCACATTCCTCCAGTCTTGGAGACATTAGTGATTTGGCAGTGGCCCTGGCTGTGCTCCTATTGGCAAAATAAGTGAACAATTAACCAGGGCAATTCAATCCTAAAAATGAATAATAATTATGTCCTAACTGATATCAATGATAAATTACAGAGCGGTTATCATGACTAAATTTTAATTAAAAACAAACTTTTTTTTAAACTTTTGCTACACTACAAATGTGAATAACTGTTGATTATGCGAAATGTGTGCTGATTGTTCCCGTTCAATGCCAAGCAAGTGTTAAGTAGATTTTCTTTAGGTGTGTTGTGTGCATGGCCCACCTCTGAGAGGCATTTTACATACAAGTTTAAATTAAAAGGAGAATAAATAGGGAAATACACTTAATTTGTGTCATGATTCAAGCCTAAAGCATTTATGTTTTGCATTTCAATGTAGCATACTGTATAAGCATTTAATTCTCAAACTGGGATGGATCCCCCTATAAATGTTGGAAAGATATTGTGTACCACTGATATGTTGTCTTTGATGGTAGAGCTTCGAGCACGTTGCTTCACTTGTATAGTTTATTTTCTGATGATTAAAAGTGGTATTTTAGAAGGAAACCGAAGACGGGAAATACAGTTACAGTATGACAGTTTGTTCCTTGTCATACGTTATGTGAAATTATTAACCGGATGCTTTGAAACCTGAATTCTGAATGGCTAATACTCTTGGTATATGAGATATTGTATACTGGTTGCTTTGAATACTGAATGCCCATGGTAAATGAGACCGTATGCCACATGTATGACATCACAGCTATTTGTACTGATGTAACTGTATTGGTAACAAATTTATAATCACAATAAGGCACGTCAGGGCTTTGTGGTATACTGCCAATATACATTGGCTTGGCGCTGTGTCCAGGCACTCGACGGTGCGTTATGCATAAAAACAGCGCTTAGGTGTTGTATATTGGACAAATACCACACCCCCTGGTGCCTTAGTGCTTAAGTGTACCATGTGTATGACATCACATCATTTGGTACTCTAATGGCATTGGAAACCGGCTTATAATCACAATAAGGCATCTCGGGGGTTTGTGATATTTTGCCATTATACCACGGCTATACCATATCCATATCCCATACCCACTCGTGCCTTATTGCATAAATATATTATTTTTAAAGTGTCCATGATTTTTTTATGAGCACCTTTGTATATAGTACTCTTTACTGTTAGGTCTCAAATCCTAAATAAAAGTATGCCTCCCATAAAGTGTTTTTTTCCACAATGATGAGCATTCTATCCTGAACATGCAGTTTTATAAGCATATTATGATCGGTTTAACATAATCTAACTAATATAATTTCGGCCTTGACCTGTGTCATATCAATGGTTTTGCCATCTAATGAGGTTAACGTAGACCATATTAAATAAAGAATTGATTACAGTTCATACCCACTCAAACAAAACTCTAGGCAATAAGCACTAGTGGCTTATATTGAAGGTTTTACACATTTGTCACTGTATACTTTAATCTTAAGTAATCATATTAGATTCTTTTCTATATTTTACATCAGGAGAACACAGGAACAGATAGAATTTCAGATGTCTGTGATAATCTCAGTTACCCAAAACAGCCACTAGAGGTCGTGATTAAATGTGAAACATTTCCGTAATTTTGCAGATGTTCTTATCCAGATTGACTGACGTGGCCTGCATTTTCTTAACTAAATTAATGTGACCAACATTTTGACCAGTAATACACCCTCTCCACAAGCCTACTCACAGGACCCTACAGCGTTTTTCATGGAAAGCTGTCTATTGACATATTTAGTTTCACCCCTCATCTAGCCTATCTAATTCCAATAATTAGCTGGTTGAAAATCTGAATTGGATTAGTTACAACTTGGATTGGAGGAAAAACCTACCGAAGGAGAGCTCTCCAGGAACAGGTTCATACTGTCCAGCATTAAAAGCATATTATTACACTGCTCAGAAAAATTAAGGGAACACTTAAATCACACATTGGGTCTTGATGAACGAAATCTATTTAAGATCAAAATCTTTACTGTACATTGTGTAATTCGTCGAGAACAAAATGACGTAACAACAGTCAATGGAAACCAAATTCACCAACCAATTCACGGCTGGATTCAAACTCACACCGAAAATCAAACTAAACAGTTGAAATCACCAGCTGCTCCAACTTGCATAAATTTCATCACGGCAATTCATAATGTGAGTTAATAGTGTGTATGGCCCCCATGTGTCTGTATGCACTCCCGACAACGTCTGGGCATGCTCCTGATGAGACAATGGATGGTGTCCTGGGGAATCTCCTTCCAGTCCTGGATCAGGGCTTTAGTGAGCTCCTGGACTGTCTGTGGCGCTACTTGGCAGCGTCAGATGCACGATACATAACGTCCCAGAGGTTCTCAATTGGATTCAGGTCTGGGGAATGTCAGGGCCAGTCAACGACAATGCCTTTGTCATCCAGAAACTGCCTACACACTCTGACCAAATGAGGCCAGGCATTGTTCAGCACCAGGAGGAACCCAGGACCCACTGCACCAGCATTAGTTCTGACGATGGGTCTGAGGATTTCATCCGGGAACCTAACAGCAGTCAGGGTACCGTTGGCTAGCATGTGGAGGTCTGTGCGACCCTCCAAGTATATGTCTCCCCAGACCACGTCTGTCACATGTGCTCAGTGTGAACCTGCTCTCATCTGTGAAGAGAACGGGCGCCAATGGCAGACCTGCCAATTCTGGTGTTCTCTGGCGAATGCCAATCGAGCTGCACGGTGCTGGCCTGTGAGCACAGGTCCCACTAGTGTACGTTGGGCCCTCATGCCACCCTCATGGAGTGTGTTTCTGACAGTTTGGTCAGAAACATGCACACTGGTAGCCCGCTGGAGGTCATTTTGTAGGGCTCTGGCAGTGCTCCTCCTGTTCCTCCTCGTACAAAGGAGCAGATACCTGTCCTGCTGCTGGGTTGATGGTGTTCTTCGGCCCTGTCCAGCTCTCCTCTTGTAACGGCCCGTCTCCTGGTATCTCCTCCATGCTCTTGAGACTCTACAGGGAGACACAGTAAACCTTCTTGTGTCAGCACGTATATGGATGTGCCATCCTGGAGGAGCTGGACTGCCTGTGCAACCTGAATGGGCTGCAGGTACTGCCTCATGCTACCAGTAATGATATGGACACTAGAAAAATTAGAGAAGAATCAGTCAGGAAGGATAAGGAGAGAGCAATTGTCTGTGGCGACCACCATTCCCCTTTTGGGGGTTGTCTTGCTGTTGCCTCTCCAGTGCACCTGTCGTCACTTTAATTTGCACCAAAACAGGTGACATTGATTCACAATCACTTATGCTTCCTAACCAGACAGATTGATATCCCTGAAGTTTAATTGACTTGGTGTTATACTGTGATGATTACGTGTTCCTATAATTTTTTTGAGCAGTGTATTTCGATGCATTACCCAGCCATAACCAGCAGGTGGAAACATTGTCAGACCCTGCCCTGTGATAACACGAAGGATTGGAAATCTAATAAAATAACTCTATGAAACTTAACTGCAAAACACTGACTTCCTATATAAAACACTCCTGATATTCTATTACTTCCCCCAGGATAATCCATGCAACACAGCTCCTGCTGATTTAATGTATGTACATTTTATGGCAGGACATACTCACCGATCTTAATAAATATTAGTCCAGCAGAAGGCTGGTGACATTTCTCGATAGAAAATAAACTGTGAGTGACAGAACACTGGGACAAATTAAGTTACAGATGTAGCATACCTATTAGCCACAAGTGAACAGTTCTGTATATATCGATTCACTCGTTACCTGTCAGCAATTCTTAGCATAGGAACATTTGAGAGTACAGGGCCCAGAGACCCTCATCAGTAATTTTGATAGTGTGTGGATAAGCTTGTCGTGTTGGCTGACTAGGCCCTCAGTAGTAATGCACACAACTGACTGTTGAATGTAGAGTGCCTTCGTACAGGCCTTACTCATTTATAACCAAAAGGAATATGACTGGAACAACACTCCAGCTGATTGTTTTAAGTGTGAAACATGTCTATCATCCCTAAACTCAGAAGTGGTATGTCTGACTTAAAATTGTACAAGTACTTCAGGAGTCAGAACAATCCTCCAATGTTGTATCTGCTAACTTGATAAGCTTGCTAATATCTGTTTTTACTGTAGTTAGCTTGCCTAACTAACTAACTAGCTAACCAACTAACTAACTAACTAACAATATGGTCTGTCAGACTAATTATGTTATCCACTTGACAAGGTTGTGTAACACTGATTTTATCTTTTGATTGAAATGGTCAATGGTGAAATCTCACACCTCTTAAGAACAGTTTTCCACTTGTAATTTAGACTTGGTAGGTAATTCAAGTGGAATTTCCCTCCGGAAACCAGGAGCTTACAGGTATGTTGGCTCTGAAACCATGTGAATGCTGCTTTACCCAGGCTGTTCTCATGGTGTGTTCATAACCAAGTAGGAAGTGCTAAATTATCACATATGACTGTGAAAAATCCACTTGAACTGATCTCCAGCTGAAGCTACAAACACGTAACAACTTTTTATTCCTTTACAGATGTGTTTTGGGATCTACCCATGTAAATGTCCCTTGCCCGATGACATTCTAGTGGTCAAGGTAGGAGAAGAATATTCACCACAAGCACAGTTTTGGTCATGTTCACTCTCCCTGCCCCTTTTCATTGATTACCCTTTAACTATTTCAGAAGGACGTCAAAAAGGATGGGAGAGGAGGCAAAAAAAACATTTGAGAAATGCGTAGAGAGCTGTAATAAAAATAATTTTGTAAAATTAGTGGACCAACTAAATATAAGTAATAAATCTGTCTATTAATATGTTTTTTAAACACGTTAAATTTTACAATCATAGTAGGCTAAGCAGCTGGACCATGAATAACATTTCATTTTTCAATGTTCAAAGCAAGTGAATGTACCCAACGGGTATGTACAGATCCACAATTGGTAATTTCCTGTTTGATTATGAATGTAGCAGATTTATTTTCGCATGCTATCACAGCATTAACCAATAAGCGTCCAGAACCAAAACTCCCCGGCCTGGAGTTTACATGGCCAGTTTGTGCACTGGGCAAAATGAGAACCGAATTTAAGGCATTTAAACTTGAACTCAGAGTCATTTTCTAAGATGACCATACACAATGACCAAAAGATTAACGTATTTTTTTTAAAAGAGAAAAATACATACATACGAAATTGTACGCATTTAATAAACATATAATCCCAAATTGGACAATTTGAGGCAGCACATTCTACCATTGTCGATTAGAGTGCTCTGAAAGGAGGCGGTCTTTGACCACTGCTCACTGCGGGCTATTTTGCCGTGTTCTGTTCAGTGGCTTTAGGAGTCGGTACAGTACAATTGGAGACAGTGCGGTGGATTTCTCTGTTTGACAATGTGAGCATATATACAAAACTATTGGAAAACTACAAACGGAATTCATAACTTACCGATAAACTACTGCTACAATTCGGAAGGTCATAGGGATACAACTAGATCTGCATACTCAAACATTTGGTAAGTATTTTAAACTCCCAATACCGGGTAAACAGTCCCTAATAAGAAATAGTTTAAATGAAAATAATGCCAAAAGTCCCTCTTGAATTGCATTAGGCGACACGCTGCTTTTCTACCAGGCGCATGTTTTTTGTTTATTCGATTTATTCAATCAAAGCCGCAATTTATGTTTGTGGACCCAGGATGAGTAACTGTTCCTGCAACTGCTGATTGGCATTCTAATAAAAATGTATTAAATTCTAGCATCTTCAGACTTTCATCACTGCTGTGAATTTCCATAAAACTATACTGACAGTTTGCCGCAACACGTGATGCCAATCTGTTTTTATAGTAGGCCTATTAGAGGTAAAAATGTATAAAAATCAAGCTGTGTTTATTTCTTCAGGCCATCAAAAGTGCACCTTACTATGGAAAAATAACATCAAAACAGGTATCAATTTAAGGCGCGACCATAAATCCGTGATTTTCCACGGTAGTCGCATTTGACGGACAGTTCAGCTGACCAGTGCAGTATAACTGCGGTGTGCATACCGCGTCCAAAATAATAGCGTTCCCAATTGAGAATATTCTGGCTCGCCCTTCCCTTCGTTCTAATCCAATCCCCACGTTATACTGTACTGTCTTTCAATACAAATATGTTAAAGCGATAATTTACATTTGAGTTCAGCCAGTAGATGCTCTCATGTAGAGCGACTGACAGTAGTAAGTGTAGTGCAGACATTTTCATGAAAATGCCATTTATTGGTTGATATTGTTTGATGAGTGAAACATTCCTACTATTTCCATATTATTTGTTGTATTGGCCTATCCTCTCCCAAAGCTACTCAACTTTGGCTTGACCCATTGAATCCAATTGCTTCCGCTAAAGGATATTAGAATGAAACAAAGACAGGTTCTGACAGCGGGCTGTTTATGGTCAAAGACATTTTCCCATCAGCAGTTGGACTAGAATAGAACAAAATGAATCAAGGTTAATGAAAAGTCCATCTTTTTCTCCACTGACCTCGCTTGACCTCTTCTTCTTGACCTCTAACACAAGTCTAGGTTCTAGATAAATGAATACTCCATGTAACAGACAGCAGCTCTGGTGGTCCAAGTTGAAAGCAATTGGCCTGTTTCTTTATGATATGTCTATTATTGAACATTAAGTGCAGCACTGGTTGAAGTGCTGTCTTACTGTTATTCTGGGAGGAGATGCACATTTGTTTCTTGTCGGTTGCACAGACAGGCACACCCTTTTCTGCACTTTCCTGTTTTATGTACACACTAGCCTGTTGTGTTTACACACTACCGCGCACTGGGCTGCTTAGGCTGCATTTAGACAGGCAGTCAAATTTTATATTTTGTTCCTTGCAGTTGTTTTATGGAACAAATATATGATCTTTTCACATGAGATCTTTTTATAAGTGAATCTGATTGGTCAATATTTTGCCAATTTACAAAAAATAATAAGATCAGAATTTGGATGCCTGTCCAAAAACAGCCTCTCTGCTGCCTGATGGTCACACTGATAAGAGCTGAGCTGCAGAGAGAAAAAGACTGACTTTCCCACCTCTCAGGTCACTTCTCTTATCTTGCCTGCAAAGTGACTCAAACATTTACATCTATAGAGAGATAACATAAACCACTAACAGCCTTTCACAAGTCTGTTCCTGGGCACAAAGTTACAATGTTATTTGGAGATCAAAAACAAGTCTAGTGTTATATGAAAGTGTATAAAGATGCACTTAGCCCTGTTCAAGCTGCTGGGCCTTCCACCTTATTGTTTTCTTCATGTTGGAATTTTTTTTTCATTATGAAAATCTTATTCATTATCTGTCAGAACTTGAGCAGACTGCATTGTTTCGAAGTACACTTACGGGAAAAGGAGAACCAATACTTGCAATGTCAAAATGGAAAACGGTAAGGGCTCCTGCCTTTCGTGATGCCAATGTTACAACCACCACTACAAGTCTAATCTAGGATTACAAACAATGTTAGACGTCAAAGATGTTGTAGCATTGGCATCACAAAAGGCAAGAGCCCTCACCTCAATGTAAAAGATGAACAAGACTTAAACATTTGCTTGCTATGGAAGTGGAGAGTGTGTTCTTTGAGTAATTTAAGACTATATCTAAAGGAGGTCATAGAAAGTGTTTGTGCCTTAATAATGGTGACAGTGCAATAAAATTGCCCCTAAATCAGACTCTTCGTTAGACTTGCCCTTTATGTTTGACCAGCGGACCTCACCTTTCCCCTAAAAACATGGTAGAACTCAGTAGAGCACTTCCCAATTTTTGCACTGGACCAGATGCCACCATGGTAAACCACAAGTTGCAGAACTATATCAGAAATATAGTTCTTCCTCATCGATAGCCAATTAAAAAGATGGCACTGTTAAATCATTGTTAAACCACCTGTTACAACACCTTTTTATATCTGTTTGGTGGCAGGACATTCATGGTGGAGTGAAAGTGGCCATGTTTTTCTTTATCATAGATGGAAGTAGTTATTAAGTGATAAGACCAAGATGGCTGGACTGCATGTGCTGTGTGCTTTGTGGGCACAGCTCTGTTTATTTTTGAAGACCTCTGTAGGGTGTTCAGGAAACAGATTGCTCATTTGCCCATCTTAGCAGCGAGCTCTGAATTGTAATTACAAAGCAGCCTGAAATAAAGAGTCTGTAATATTACATGTATATGGGGAATCGTGAGGTCACATAGATGCTATTCTAGAAGAAGCTGGTTTGATTGAAATCAAGTGAATGTGTCTGGTTTATTGTGCTCTCCGGTGAATGAAAGGCTGTTGGTCTCTTGTGGGCTGTGTCAGGGACATAGAGCAGGAGTAATGTGGGAAAGAGGGCAATTCTGTTTGAGTGTTTTTTTATCCCCATATATGGGGGCAGACGGGGGTAAGAGAGGTCAAGCAAGATAAACACAGCACTACCACTGAAATAATAAAAACTCTATGTCTCTGTCAGTCTACAGACCTCTGGACCTCAGTCAGTCAGTCAGTCCGCTAGGTTGCATTTTTATTTGCACTTTCTGAATATAAAGATACTGACGGTTTCCTGTCTGTCTGAATCAGGGCATCTCTGCAGGCTTATGTAGTATTTCTCAGAATACAAGACCCCTTGGTCTTGTTGGGCAGACAGTTTGTGAATGAGGGGATGTGATGTGGTCTCTCGCTGAATGTGAAAGAAGGGTGGAGCCGGCCACATTCTGCTGCACTATTCTTCTGGGCAGGGAATGCTCAGGAACCTCACAATATGTTATTATGGCGATACGTAGGTGCTGATGCTATACATTTGCAAAACTTTACTGTGATCTTCATTGTGATTGAAGGTTCCACACATTTTGCTTATACATTTCTGCTGTAGAAAGCCATAAGGACTGGTTATAATCAGTCATAGAACTAAACAAATGCAATCACTATTTAAGAGGATGCAACACATAGTATTAAGGAAATAAAATGGAGATTTGTTGCCTGTACCGCCTGCTAGCAAAATGGATAATATTTTAAAATGTTTAAAATGATACAATGTATTGTTCAAGTTCTATACTATTATGTATAAGTACCCCTTCAGTGCTAATATTCTTAATCTGCCTTGTCTTAAATACTTGTTTCATGTTACACTAATCATTTGCCAAGATTATTTTTAAATAATAGGGAATTGTTTTTCTCTGCAAGTTTGGACAACTACAAGAATGTCACCTTCCTGCACTCTTCACTCTAATTTATATATTACATATGTAGAACGACAGTTGCTCATGACACAGCAGTAGCAAATAGTTTTTATAATGATTCCCCTTCAGATTAGCTGTTATTCACCCATTTCATTGTCACATTGATAGAAACCTCTCTCAATCAGTAGGGGATATGAAATTATAATGTATGGTTGAAAAGCAATGATTGTTGTTATCTTTGGCCCTCAGTAGGATATTCTCAGGTTGGTTAAATAATGTCAATTCCTTCCCGATCTGTCTGTGCCTTCTGTCTGTAACCCTCCCTAGTGAGACATAGGGTGGCCTGGGATGGTCTGCCCTCTGTTAGTTCAAGGTTTCACTTCCCTCCCAACACTGCAAGCTGTCAAGTGTAAATGATATTCCCAAGATAGTAATAATTCCCAAGGAACCTTTCATTCAAGAATGCCAGGTCTTCTGTCTCGGATACAGGGAGGATGGGGTCAGACTTGTTAGGGTTATCTGTTTGGGATGGGGCCTTGGGCACACATACAATTAATTACCTCATTTACCAATTGGGATTGTCCTCTTCAACTCATCCCAGCAATTATCTCAAGGCAACATGTGCTTGGAACAACTGCTTGCAGTCTGTTCCGGTTGAAATTCAAGCTCAGGCCGTCTGGACCAGAAGAAACCCATCAAATCACTAGAACGAGATAACATCTTACCTGTTTAAATGAATAGCATGGACCAAGTGGTCCATTGAAGCCTGTTAACTTAAACTATTAGATTATCTGTGGTGGCATCTGGGTTTACTTAGAGAACAAGTTTCAGATGGAACTTGTTCAGTGGGTCAGCTAGACTAACGCACTTCTCAACTGTGGGAACAAATGCTCTCCATTTGTGTGTAATGAAGGCTAGCTCCAGCACAGGTGGCCAACTCCACACAACTGTCTGCCTAGCTGGTGTTTTCCTATGAATTTCAAGGAAGTTGTGCTACCCACCATAGGAAAACTGTGATTTACAGTTTTCATAGCTCAGCAAATCTTCAATGATATATAGTGAGGTGGAGACATTTAAAATGCAGTAAAATGGTTGGTTTGGTTTTGCTGACTGCTTCCTGCATGAATAGATTGTTTTTCCATCCAGGTGTGTGGATGGGATATTTAAAGGTGGGGATATAGCATTTAAGGAGATCTCGCTTTGAGACATTATTTCTTGTCTACCCACCTGTGGACCATTGAGGGTTCAGAGAGATTAGTGTAGTCATGGTTGTCTAGCTGGGTTAGCTCTGAGCTCATAGTTTGAGCTGTCTGAAGTGGATCGGTAGCTCAGAGTTGCCTTAGACTTGAACATTGTTGGTTAGTTCCTTCACTTCAAAATCAAGTGGCCTTCATAAAAAGGTGTTTGAATAGGCTTGAAGTTTCTGATCCTTTTGGTTAATTACAGTTATTTATTCACTGCAATGCAATAAAGACATCTAAATATAACACCTGTTCTCTAATTGATAGCTTGCTGTAACACAGCAAGCTATCTTCAACTCATGTTTTTATACCAATGAAAATGTCTTTGCATGGTTCCCAAGCTCCTTGGTGTTAATACACACACTCAAGTTCAACTCCTCAAAGGGCTGCACAGCTGTATGCATACTGCTCACAGTGATCTTAATGTGTTGAGCGGGGTCCTTGTTTTCTCCCAGCGTTCCTGTGCAACTTAATTGACAAACCTCCCATGGCAGTGGGCTTTGCCTGGCCTCAGCGAGCCGGCCTGTCAGCTCAAAGCAATGACCACAGATTGCCCTCGGAACAATGCCCAATACTAATCCCTGAAGAATTCCTGCCTCTCTGATCTAGCTGCGGTGAAGTATGAGATTGTTTGAAAGATGGAGAATCACTAGGAATCCTAAGAGATGAGTTCTCAGCCCCAGTCTTCGGTATCAATTAAACTTAACTAGGGAGAGAACAAGTAGGGAGGTGACACACCTCATCAGTAAGAAGTACTCTGGCATGATGAGGTCCAGCCTAAATGCAATGTTTGAATTTCCTGACATGTGAAGCCTATAAAACCATTTGCCTAAACAATTGCTTTTAATACAATTCAACTATTGCCCCTATTGATGGCATAGGGCAGCTATAACATGAGAGGGCATCTAACTATTAGAAATTGCCTTTTTGTGTTGGTGATTTTAGTTTAAGGCAGCGA
This sequence comes from Esox masquinongy, assembly GCA_016801175.1. Classification (NCBI taxonomy): domain Eukaryota; kingdom Metazoa; phylum Chordata; class Actinopteri; order Esociformes; family Esocidae; genus Esox; species Esox masquinongy. Next base: position 70,031 of record JACXGI010001075.1, on the reverse strand, counting down.
TATTCAAATCTGGCCCTCAAAGTCAGTTCCACTCCATTTTTTCATTACAGCCCCTTAATCAAGGAGACCAGGTGGGTGCAATTAATGATGAGGTAGAAAAGAAGGCTAAGTACCTGATTAGGGGGTTGCAATGGAAAAATGGAGTGGAATTGACTTTGAAGGCTGATTTGAATAGCACTGCTTTAAGGCTTTAGTTTGACAGGTTTTCTTCATTTCAGTATTACCATCTCAGGTTGTTCAGATGGCATCTGAAGGTGGATGTCTCATCTTCGCTAGGACCCCATAGCTATGTCTCATGTCAGTGCTGCAGATTCATTGTCTGGTATGAGCTAATGTAATTCCACGTCTAGTTACCCAGACATCTGGAGCCCCATATGAGTGAATAGATGGCAGGAGCTAACACAGACTAACCATGCAGTCATCAGTGGAATGGAAAGAATTTCTCTTTAGAAATGCTGATAAGAATCCAGCTAGTTTTCCCTACACCCTTGCAAGATTAAAGGAGTGAGGAATGTCTGAGTTGGTCTTGTGTGGTCTAGAATGTATAAACACACAATTCGATAGCGTTTCACACTTTACTAATAAAAGCTGCATGTGTTTACTAGGCCAGCTGAGTAATCAGGAAAAGGTCATGAAGCTAGTCTTCTTGAAATGAGATGCAGGTAGCGTAGACTGTGTAGAATCTAAATTGACTTGACGGACAGCAACGACATGGAATCAACTTAGAATCAGAATATTGAAAATACTTCAGGACAACAGATGTGTTTTGTCCTCTTGTGGATGTTATACTATAATGAGTTCGCTTCACTTGAATGGCCCTGATCTATGTTGTCCTGGCAGGTCCTGAGCTCTTTGTTTTCTCGGCGGGTCCTGAGGCCTGAGTGCCATGCCAGAGGAGTCCCACAGTGCTGTCCACAAGGGCCTAATGGGGGAAGGTAAGAATAACTTCTTGACTTTTTATACATTGTCATACAGGATATGCTGTGTCATCTGACTTCTCACATGGTCAACAATAACCGCTTGGCAGTCTACATGTAAAAGTGAGTGAATTTTGCAGCGTTCTTTTAACATTCAAACACTAGAGGGCTGATTTAACAGCGAAAGGTTATTCTAACGATTCAGGTTATTTACCTTAAGCCAGAGTTCCGCATTGACAGTGGAAAAGGGCTAGAAACTGCAGAATAAAGGAAATCTGCAGGGTTTGAAAAGCAGAGCTCAGACATCCATGAATTCTCTGTCTGTAGTCAGTCAGGGCTGGCCTGGCAGAGAGGGCTTTGTGATGCTGGGGCTGGACTGCCCCTTCTGAATATGTTTACACCCATTAATGGTCAAATACAAACACGGATAGGAATCTGTCTGAATCTAAAACAATCCCTATGCTTTCACTGGCCAGTGTAGCTGACCTGCATGTTATTTAATTGCTGATAGTCTTCAGCAAGTATTCTCTGCACAGTGTTCCTTTGTGCCTGTGTCGACATTGTCCCCGCTCGCATCCCCTCTCTCTTCTTCACTGAACACATTTGGCGCTGAGCTTCCACTCTGGCTGAAAAATGCCAGTGTGTCAATGGCTCCCTTTTTCCTCTCCACCCTTCACCACCACCATGGCCAAAAAAGAGGCCGGTGGCTGGGGGGCGTGTGACGTGCTCATGAAGAGTTGTGTGTCTCGTTTCCCTCAGACTGTAAAACTCAGACTGTATGCAGACTCCTTTCGCAATTGAAGCCTCCCAAACAAAACTCAATCCTTCATTTAAACCCACCCTCAAACTGTGGTTGAAAAAATGTCCGCGGCTCATTTGAACTAGCATATGGAATTGAGCGGAGTTAAAGATGCAAGATTTCGATTTGTTTCCTACTGTGGATGGATAACTATTAACAGGCAGCTGGGAATGCTGTGTCTCTGAGGTAATGATTGGTTGGAGTAAAGGACCAAGAGGAATGTGTGTTGACAGGAAGTCCTCGTACTGTGGAAAGGTAAACAATAAAAGTCTGGCTTAGTCGAGACTATCCAGCTCAAATGAACCTCAGGGGTCAATAGATCCCAAAGGTTTATGAAGTGACCACTCAGCTGACAGAAAAGCCAGGGGGGATTTGTTTTAATGCTTACAACTTTATAATGACGTCAGAATTCGCTAGCTAACATTAGACCAGTCCAATGTGTGTCTGTATATTTCATGAAGTTAAATGGTACTGGCACTTCTCCAATGGCTTCATGTTGTTTCATTTATCAGCTGAATTTTTTTTATAAAGAAAAACACTGAAAAATTAAGTAATGGAAACAGATTTGAATGAATCTTTGCCAGAACAATGTACAATGAACAAAGTAAATCCATACTAGCATTTTAGCATTGTTGTAGATTTCTCTGTTCATGAATTATGTATGCTAAATCATGTAGCCTTTTACCTGTCATTACCTATCATTTAGCATAAACTCATATCCAGAGGGACTTAGTTAGTGCATTCATCATCATAAGTTAGCCAGGTGGGACAATCCCACAACCAATAAGTACAGTTCCCTAAAACTTTTTTGATGAATTATGCTTAATTATGTTAATGGTTAAATTATTTTAGCAATACTCTTTAAAAAGTTATGTTTTCAGAATTGTTTGGAAAATGGGCAGGGACTCCTTGGGGTTCCAGGACAGAATAACTTCAACTGGACTGAGCAGGAGTTGCCCTCTGGTAGGGGTGGTACGGTCAAGAGGTCAGAGGTGGCAGAACAAAGAGCTTGGGTAGGGATCTAGGGTTTGAGCATAACCTCCAGGTATGAAGGGGCAGTATCCCTTGCTGCTCTGTAGGCAGTCACCATTGTCTTATAATGGAAGCCAGTGGTGTGTCGAAGAGCCAGATGGCATCGGAGAAGATGGGAAGATTTTTTTTTAATTGTTTGTGCATTATTCTCACATTATTAATCCATCCATACAGACTCTTTGACTTCCAAGCATACTTGAAAGCAAATTCATGAGTGAATATCTCCATGCTGTATGAAAGTTAATGCTGCTGTTTGAAGCTGTTGATGTCACAACATGGTGAACCCCAGTACCAACAGACGTCAGGAGGAAGGGGCCAAAGATAAGAACTACCCCTGACCTAGTTACTGAAAAGGGCTGGAATTGGAATGTAGCTTTGCTTGCAGGATGTAAAGGGTTCTGTAAAGGGGTTGCGGACTAATGTGATGAATCCACTCAGTCCCAGCAGCAGCTATTCCATCCAGCCCGGTTGGCTCTGGGGCATTGGGCTCCAGACTGTGGTGACTTGGCTAAGCAGGGATGACTGCTCCTCTCTGGTCCTTTCTGAACAGTGCTTTTTAATGGAGCCTTTCACCCTTCACTCCTCTATCAATTAGGCTTGTTGGCTGCACCAGATCCAGTCCTTTGCAGACTACAGACCATGCAGAGACTGCCTAGTAAGGGTTTAAATGTTATTTAGGGCCACTGACTGCAATTCTGCCTGGGGACCAAAACCAACCCTTTATTTGTAAAGTACTATAGGCACTAAATGCAATCAATAAATTATTTACATTTCACTGGGTAAGTGCCAGCTAAATTAAATGTATAAAGAATTTTAAAACGTTATTTAAATTTTTTTATTTAAGCTCCGTCAAGTTATTTGTGGATCATTACTAGACAGACATGTTCAATTGTCACATTGTCAAAGTCACTCAAGAACATTCAAAGTCGTCTTGTTGAGCAACTATAGTTTAGATTTGGTGTTGTGTTTTAGGGATGTTGTCTGGCTAATAAGTGGATTTGTCTGATGTAAAGCAGACTGAACAAGGGTTTTTTTTAGGATTGTGCCTGTGTTATGCTCTGTTCTGTGTCTTTTATGTCCTACAGACTTCCCTAGTCCTTGCTGATGACAAGCATACCCATGAAATGATGCAAACAGTTGTGCTTGAAAATTTGGAGTGGTACTCAATGGTGTGTTGGATTTGACCCAAAAATAGTGCTTTGCGGCATTACTTTAAAGCCTCGTTGCAAACATGATGCATGTTTTGGAATATTTGTTTACTGTAAAGGCTTCCTTTACAATGATAACCTAAATTACAGTGTTAAGTGTGACTACTATGTGGTTGATCCATCCTCAGTTTTCTCCCATCAATGCCATTAAACTCTGAATGGTGACATGATGAAATCACTGAGCAGTGTCCTTCCTCTCCAGCAACTTAATTAGCAGGATTGTTACAGTATTTGGGTAGTAAGTGTTTTTTTGTACAACCCCGTTTCCCAAAAAGTTGGGACGCTGCATAAAATGCAAATATTAACAGAATGCAATGATGTTCAAATCAGTTATCCCTATATTTAATTGAAAATAGAAGAAAGACAACATATCAAATTTTGACTGTGTTATTGTTTTTGGAAAAATACATGCCCATTTTGAATTTAAAGCCAGGAACACGTTTAAAAAAACTTAGGACAGGGGCATGTTTACCACTGTGTTAGCAACTCTTAACAATACTCTGCATAATATATGGAGAATGTTTAGCATTATTTTCTGAAATAAGCAAGGCCTTCCCTGAAAAATACATTGTCTGAATGGTAACATATTTTATTCCAAAACCTGTATATACTGTTCAGCATTAATGGTGCCTTCACAAATGTGCAAGTCACCCATGCCATGTACACTAATGCACCCCCATACCATGATGGATGCTGGCTTTTGAACTGCGTTGATAACAAGCCAGATGCTCCTTCTATTTTTTTGTCCAGAGGACGCGGCATCCATGATTCCCAAAAAGATTTTCAAATTTTGATTTGTCAGACCACTAGACAGTTTTCCACTTCGCCTCAGTCCATCTTAAATGAGCTCAGGCCCAGAGAAGGCGGCAGCATTTCTGAATTATGTTTGTATCTGGTTTCTTTTTTGAATGGTAGAGTTTTAACTTGCATTTGTGGATGCAACGATGTACTGTGTTCTCAGACAATGGTTTTCGGAAGTGTTCCTGAGCCCATGCAGTGATGTCCACTACAGAATTGTGTGTGGTTTAAATGCAGTGCCGCCTGTGGGCATGAAGATCACGACCATCCAATATCGGTTTTCTGCCTTGTCTCTTGCATACAGAGATTTCTCCGGTATCTCTGAATCTTTTAATGATATTATGTACCGTAGATGAGATCCCCAAACTCTTTGCAATTTTATGTTGAGAAACTTTATTTTTAAATTGTTGTACTTTCTGCCCACGCAGTCTTTCAGTGTGGTGAACCCCTCCCCATCCTCACTTCTGAGAGTCCCATCGTCTCTGGAATCATCTTTTAATACCAAGTCATGTTACTTACCTGTTGCCAGTTGACCTAATTAGTTGTGTGAAATTCCACCATGTTTAGTTATTTAGCATTACACAACTTTTCCAATCTTTTGTTGCCTCTGTTCCAACTTTTTGGAAACGTGTTGCTGGCATCAAACTCAAAGTGGGCATATATTTTTCAAGAAGCAATAAAACGTCTCAGTTTCAGCATTTGATATGTTGTCTTTGTACAATTTTCAATTGAATATAGGGTTTACATTATTTGCACATCATTGCATTCTGTTTTTATTTTACATAGCATCCCAACGTGTGTGTGTGTGTGTGTGTGTGTGTGTGTGTGTGTCTGTGTGTCTGTGTGTCTGTGTGTCTGTGTGTCTGTGTGTCTGTGTGTCTGTGTGCGCGCGCGACATTCTGTGGGACTATAGATAATCATTTATGGGGGATGTTTACTTCTGAAGTAACCTGCCATAGTATAGGGTTTTAATACTTGTTGGCCCAAGAGATTTTAACTTCTAGCTTTTTTCTTTTTACTGTCATTGTCATGCCATAGACTATGCATGTGAAGTTGGCTAAAGCACTTGTGGTTTTGGGACCAGGCCGAGCAACACTGTAGGATACAGCCTCTTGACTAGTTGTCACCATTTTCATGGGGACAACCTACTTTTCATTTGTGTTTTTGTGCAGACCGATGGAAGTTTCTGCTTTGAGCTGATTTATACAGCACCACATTCACTGTCTTGTGTATTGTTCTGTAGCCTGCCTCCCACTCCCACAATCAGACCGGTTGATTCATTTCAATGTGAAGGATTTTACTGCCTCTTACAATGACATTCCACCCTGAACTCTTCCAGTGGATTACACACATTAGTCCTAGGCTCAGAGTCTCATTCCTGGGTCTGGGGACCATTGCCTTGTTATTGTGTCTGTCTTGAAGAGGCCCTTCAGAATCTCCTGCCATTTAGGAAACCCCATCAGATTCCACTCTGACAAAATGCTCGATGCATGTTTGAGTTGAGGTACCTTTAGTTGAGGAACTCCCCGGAACTGTTCAGAACATCCCTCCTTGAACCCCTCACCTCCCAGCTGTTCCCCAGAGTATTGTCCTCCCCCAGTTGGACTCTGCAGGGAAGTGCTAATGTGGCCAGAGGCCCGTCTGTGGACACAGCCTGGTGGTAAATGTGCTCACACCTCGGACCTCCATTAGACCCAGATGGTGTGTGTTGTCCAGAGGAAATAAGGCTCTGAATAGATCCCAGCTGAAGAAGGGGCAGATCCTCCATAAGGGGATCATCTAATGCCTATGCACTGAGCACAGTTGCCTCTGATGGATCCTTTACCTGTAAATCAAGGAAATAAATTAAATGTAAAAACTTTAACAAATAGGTAGTTGAGCAACTTTTATGCTGGAACTCTCAGTCAATAGTGTATCTCTCTCGTTATGGTCTGTTTCAACAAATGTAAAAGGTGTGTTATAGCATGAGAGTTTGGAAATGTTTTTTTTGTCCTTCCAACTCTCACTGAGACCTTCAGAGTGTGGGGGGGGGGCTTCAGAGTGGGGTCACAGTCAGGGGATCAGATATTTTTATGGTGTCTCTGGACCAGTAAGGTTAACTGTCTTGCTCAAAGTCAACGTAGTCTTTATACTACTGAAAATCACAAGGCTTATTTCTTTTTCTCCCTTCACCATTGTCATCGTATCAAATTGTATCTACAATACAATATACTTGATGTTACTTCTCATGCAAATTGATTTTATGTCTGTTTACAAATACAGAAATGACAAAATAGTCTGTAACATATGGAATACAGTCTGAAAAACCGGCGAAAATCGAACCAAGCCATTCAACTTTTTCCACACTGCTTTTCCAACCAGGGAGTCATGTTAGTCAATGCATATGAGTGAAAATCTAAACTGTGGTGGAAACCCTAGGGCTACAAAAGACAACTGTGCCACCTGCAAAGCCTTGACAATGATTGACCAGGTCTCTACCCCGAATTAAATTGAGGGGAAATGGTGTGATTCTATTACAGTTGGGCTTTACCCATTTCTTTGTAAGAAACATTTCCGCGGCTACTGAGGTTTAAAGACTGCGTCTTGTTCAATGTGTATTTGAGTGGAAAGAGTGGTGACGTAGGACGTCTGGTTCTGTAAGTCCTTCCAGCTCCATAAACAGAACCAGGAAAACAAATAAGCAGTGGGAAGCAACTCTACAATCAATAGGAACAGCATAAGTGTACAGTGGGCTTTTTCAATATTTACCAACAAGCAAAACACAAAAAAAACTGGTAGCTACAGTATATCTCTGACCGTGAAATATGGTGTGGAATGCAGGTTCAGGTTGTGTGCGTAACCTCAGTCACTGCTGCCTTTTAAGGTTTATTTACTGACCTCCAAGCTAATCATTAACTTCCCCTTTAATGTCCTTTTAAGGTTAAAGGAATTTGAAAATAAAAACTGGCTGACGTGCGACAGTTGACATTCTCACCCGTTTACACTACTAAAAAATGCAGCAAGTCTGGCAACAAGTCTCGTTCATCTAAATAAAATACTTGTAGTGAAAAAAAAAGGCTCTAATTCTCTGCACCATCCTCTGTGCATGCGCCTCCTGGCCTCCTGAGGAGCAGCCTTTCAGAAAAAGCCAGGTGGGGAGGAGTCTTTCCCAAGGGGACAAGACTTTCCCTGTTCCTTTATGTTCTGTCTGCTCTCTGTAGAGGACGTGAGATGTCACACTAGGGGGTGCTTGGGCTGTGTTAAAGTGGGAAGGATCCAGGGGATGTTAGAGCTCTCATTGACATAAAGAGCAAAATGTAATTCCTGGCTTTTTACTATAGCAAAACAGTTTGATGTCAAGCCCTCAGATCTGAAAGTGTTTGTTAAGTGATTTATTTAAGGGGTCGCTTTGGATCCATAGGAGTTTTTTTGCTGCAAATTAATGACCACTTAGGAAAAGCACTAATCATCCAATTACAGGGTTGGATTTTCTGGCTCATGTGCCATTGTGTGTTCAGAAGGTCCCACTTGTGGCTAGAAGGGATTCTCTGTTAGATATTCAGTTTGCAAATGCACAGTCAAGACACACATACAAAGAACATGAATTCCCTGGGAGCAGTTATTCAGGAGGGTAAATAGCATGCTCATTAAAATGTGTAAAATATGTTTACTCAACTTTCCATAACTGTTTTAGTGTTTCAACAGGTTTTTTTTACATTCAAAGGATCTTTTATAATAATGCTTGTGAATAACATCAGAACAAGAGTGGAAAAAAAATGTTTCGCGAAAAGGTGGAGGTATGTTATGGCAGTTTTGTAAACACTTTGACAAAACTGTGTGAAAAATATCCAAGATGAATTGTGTCCAGCTAAGTCATCTGTAGTTAATCATATGACTCAATTAATTATAAAAAAATATATATCATAAAGCACTGTTGGACATGATTCATCACTTTCAATTCTCATGGATCCTCATTTGAAAGATGAGTCAGTGTGAAACAGTGCTTACTGAATAGGTGTGGCGCGATTGGTGCCTGCTATAGTGAAAGATCTTGATACACAGTTCACATCCTGGCAAACACCATACCACTTTTTAATGCAAATACCTGACCTGCAGCTGGATATTCTGTAGGAGTGTTCTGGACAATTGAATAAAGTCATGGCATTCAAATCAAACTACATTTGTGACATCCTTTGTTTTCCTAGGGCAGACTAACAATGTAATGCTTACAAGGCCTATTCTATCACTATAGTTTTAAAATGTGAGGGAAGTAAATTAAGTGTACAGTTAGTTGGGGGTTAGTGTTAGGCTTAGGGTGGAATAAATACACAATCATTTGATTAACAACAACTTTGCTAAATACAGGGAATAGCAGTACAAGTAGTAAAAGGATATGCAGGGCTATGAGGTCATTCAGGTTTTGGTACGTATGGATAGGGGAAGAAGAGGATTGTGTGTGTGTGAGTGTGCGTGCGAGTGTGCGTGCACGCGAGTGTGTTTGTGCACATTCTCTTAAAGGCTTCAAAAGGTATTTGTACTTAACCATAACAAAGAATAATCCTAGCTTGCCAAGAAGCAAAATTGCTCATTTAATCCCTGCTCATTAAGAACTGAAAAGATTAAAGTGCAAGTAATTGTTTCCCTACCTTTTAGAAAGGTTTTAAGTGTGTCTGTGTGTGGCATCAGTATACATGTGTGGGTACTGTCTACTGTTTGTGCATATAGTCAGTAAAATACTAGACAGACATTTCTTTATCATTTGGTGTGTTTCACAATATTCTAGATTTGAGGTAGAAGCTGTACAGGGTCCTGTTCTATGTTGCCTTCTTATCTGCTTTCAGCCACGTTAGAAAAACAAGGGGGGAAATATTCCTGATCCTCTGTTTCCTTAAATGTCCATGCAACTAGGAGGTAGAGGTTAATGGAGTCTTCTATCTTTGCTCCTGATTGTTAGAAACATTCAAGCATCATTAGGGAATGAAGACCACTGAAGAGAGTATGGTTTTCATATGAAATGACATGCTAACTAAGAACACCAAGGATCAACGATGCAGTCCTCTTTTTCCATAAGGGAACTTCTGATTGAGTGCGAGTGGTGTTGGGTGTGTGGCACAGACAGGAAGATAGTCTACATAGTGCTCTATCATTAAATTAGTTTTCCCAACTCTTCTGCAGTTTGGTAGATTAGAGATGAGAAAGGAGTTTCAACACATGCCAAAGGAGGGATGTCTCAGACCTAGGTAGGAGAACATCTGGAATTTCTCACCTTGGTCAATGAGTAACTTAGTGGTGAGGTCTGAGGTGAGGTCATGACTGCAATCTTTTGTTAAATGTATGTCCAGAGATCTTAGAAAATGTTTCCTTTCATTGCGATATTTATTCCAAGATTGTGTTTATGTTGCCTAAGTTACTATTAGAAACATGGATTTAAATAGTTGTATTATCATTTCGGTGTTAATCAAAGCCTATGTAATCAGTTCCTTCTATAGTAGACGGGAAATGTTGTTTAAGCTTTGTTAGACAGAATAACTTTTAAACTCTGTGTCGCTCCATAGCAACGGCTTTGACCGGGCCGTAAATATAGCCTTTGTGTCCGGTGTAGAATTTACATATGAACATGGAAGCCAGAGCAGGTTAGTTTGCATACTTCACTGGAACATATCAGTCAACATATTTTTGGAGTAATCCTGTTTTACTGGGGGCCGGAAAGAAACTTTGTGGGAAATTTGATCTATTATCTTTATATATCTCCCGTTGATCAATGATCACACAGGCAAAAAGTGAGTAAAGGTCCAACTGAAAGAAGGCACTGTGTCTCACTCTAATACAAGCTGAAAACCTAGACCGAGATCACATTAATTACATGCTCACTGTGAAAATGAACAACAGGGGTATGAATTATCATGGAATATACAATATGTCACTACAAGAACAAAACCTGTCTACCTCAACAGTACCTTATTTGGTTGACTGTAGTTCCCAGTAATCATGTCATCTTTGGCAGGCGGAGTCGAGTTCTGATGAATGAAAGCTTAAATGGAAACATCTGTCGATTACATCTGTTCTTGACTGCCTGATTACTCTGCAGCCCTTCTTCAGAACTTCTCATATTCTTCCGCCTCAGGCTGTGGAAATACTACAGCTCCGAGCCAGGGACCACTGTGCAGCTCACCATAAATTACCTGAGTTGTTTTTCCATGTAGACCTGGTTTGGCTCAAGGGAAGGCCTATGGACCTTGAGTTCTCATTCATTTAACTGCCTGATACTTTGCGTTAAAAAAACGTCCCACTCACATGCATGAGACTGTTGAACACAGTTATTTCAGTTGAACTGTAAGTTCCCGGCGACATGTAGACTGTTGAGTAAGAGAGGAAGAAGCGGAGAGAATACTTGTGGCATTCACATTCAGTTGCCTGTAAAGTTTAACAGGCAGCAGCAGCAAGGAATTCAGAGAATTAGCATTGGCATTTCAGAATGTATACAGCAGGAATCTCAGCTATTTTTCCTCCGCAACAAGGTGATTAAAAAAACAGCGATAATACTTTGTTTAAACATTAACAGGTGATCTGATGTAATTCCTGGAACATTGACACTGCAATCTGATCTATATCAAGAAATGTCCATTCCAATTACATGCTGTGTAGCCCTAGGTTAAAATGTCCTCCAAATACTATACTCTCTTCGTAACCTTGACTTGGTTTATAATTCTGTCATACTGGGTTAGTGGTTGTATTGAAATGTCAGCCTGAAAGAATTTGACGCAGGACAAAAACAACAAAGCCGTATGTGGATGGGCTAAAGCAGAATTACATGGGAGTCTTAATAGATTTGTTTGTCGCTAGTATTAATTCATAATTCACATTTGTACTGTTTCTCAGACTGAATAATGTTATGGATATAGAATATGTTTACCTTTAATCAATGTATATGCTATACTTATTGTACTTAGTCTTTAAAAGCTACAGTGTGCAGTCCAATTGGGGGGAAAGAAGAACAGTGGGGTAGTGTTGAGATAAAGTAATGCAAATCTTCTTTCAAATCCTGTTCTAAATATTTACAATTATTTACAGAAAGCTTTGAATAGTCTGGAGCCATTGTCTGTAGATATATCAAACAGAGTGTTCTGTGTAAATGTCTTCCATTTGTCCTGGCACCCAATAATACCTGAGCACAGTCCATAGTGTCTGAATGGTGTTTTTGAACCGTCTATGACAGAGATTAGTTGTCATGTATTTTTT
>JACXGI010001075.1:0-57959 GCA_016801175.1 Esox masquinongy | reverse complement strand
TGTAATGGTTGAACATACTGTACATTTCCTAAATACCTCTGGCTCCGTCACTTGACAATTCCCTCTCATGAGTGAGGAATTGAGTTGTGAGTTCTGACAGTCACAGAGAGAAGGTAGCCAGCTGTCTGAACATGTCTTGGATACCTCTACTGAGTAGCCTGCCGTTCTGTATTTGGTCAAGGCCAAATGTATAACATTAAACTGGTCTCAGGGCGTCTTCTCACACACTCTGAGTAAAAACAGGTCCCAGAGCAGTTATTCACCTGCAGCTAATTGGCTCAGCCAAACGCTGTAAGCGTTGTGTTCAAGGAGTCCCGAAATGGCTTTATCTCAGGAGAATTGTTACTATAATGTCCTCGGGTATCACTGGAACAAAATCAAAACATCTGTAGAGCTGTGCTTGTAATATATTTGGGTCGTGTTTCTCTGTGTGAGAAAAGAAAAGTGGTTGAGTGTGTCAGTGTGAGATGAGTGAGGCAGTGTGAGGCAGGAATGTCATTATATGAGCCAGGGCAGGGTTGGACCGGTGGTATCTCCCAGTGGCTGTGCCAGGGAAGATATTACGTTCCTCTGAGAGCTATAATAAATGTTTGCAGATGCCAGAGAGACCGCTAGAGGGATTTCTAGGAGTACCATTACGTCAAGTATATCTCCGGGTGTGTGTAAATGCGCTTGGCGAGTAAAGGGAATTCTGATGGTGAGACACCAGGACCGACCAGCCATTCTGAGCATCAATCTGATTTGTGTATATCAGGATTAAAATTGCATGAATGGAAAAGTCATTAGATGTTTGGTCCCGTGCGTGTGTGTGTGTGTAAGGTACCAGCGATGGACGTTAACGTTGTGTGTTCTGTCCACTCTAACACTGCAGTTGACTTCCGTGTAACCAGAAGCCTGATGGAAACACTGCCCTGTATCTCAATAGGCTAGCTGAAGTAGCTCGGACCTTATCTCCAGCCCCACATGTTTACCAGCCCATTTCATTTGGAATTTGCATTCCTTACCATTTCCTGCTACAACAAAGCCGCTCTGTATGTGGTAGATTAAACTGTGTGGAGTACCTCAAACCAATATAGGGGGTATCGCAGCCTAATATATTTGTCCCGGGTTGTGGGCTCCGGTGCCCACTGCGGCTCGCGGTGTTTTGGTTGGTGCTGTGCATGATAGGTTTTGATTTGATTGTGTCTGTGCGTGGAGGTGGAGGTGTGCACATTTTTTTTCAAACGGAAATGAAATGTCGCTAATATTGATGGTTTACAGATAGATCATATCTGTTCGTTCATGGCTAATTAACCCCTCCCCACCGATAAAGCACCGTGAAAAAATAAACAAATATAAGGGTTATTAAGTGAAACAACATTTTGGGAAATCAGGTCAAGAAATTATTTTCCTTATTCTGATATTAATATAGTTATTTTTATTATCGTCATAATCATTAAGTAATCTACCTAAGAATATGCAATGAGTCTTGATAATCTTTGTAGAATTGCAGGAAATAACCTTCAAAACAAAATGTTATGGTGCCACAAATGAATAAAAATCAAGCTAGTATATTAAATATAGGCTATAATTGACTTAAATGTGCAGATGCACTGGTGTTTATCCAGTGTGACCTCATTTAACCCAGAACCCAGGTGTTGCAAGAATCATGCTCTACCATTGAGCTACACAGCAAGTTTGGACATTGGGAGTGTGGTTAGGGTCTCCTCTCTGACAGCCTTTGGATTTTCATCCATGATGCCACATCAATAATTTGTCCTGATGTTGATGTTAATTTAATGTTGATCCTCACTTTCATAAGTCTGTAAAAACCCCTCTCATTAGATGTCCATGAAGATGTCTTTTTGAAGTAGATGGTAAATCATGACCTTCATCATATCCCTTTCACTGGTAGAACTGAGCAGCTTTGAGACATCATTAGTGTTGGCAAGGAAACAAGGAGATCAGGGTCTGTGTTTGGACTGTCTTTACTCCCCCAGTCCGTCCTCCCCCTGGCTGGACATTGACATCAGCCCAGTGGTGCTGGGGAGGGAGAGTGGGAGGACTTGGTGGTTGGCTCGCAGATCATGCAGTCATTTTCAAAGTGCAAAGTAAATTGGGAAAGGAGGAGCTTCTGTGTGAGCAGATACTACTGCAAATGAAACTGGTGGTGTGGTGAGGTCAACAGCCACTGTAGTATTACTCTACCTGTAGCAAAATTTCCTGGATTTTCTAACGTTGTTACTTGTCCATGTTTTAAAAAGTGATCGCAGTCAGGTCGCTTCGAGTGATTCCCCGACTGAAACTGTGTGGTGGATTTCAGGAGGAGGAAGTGTCATGTCAATAGAAACCTCTGAGTGTGTTTTTGCCCTTCATTTACAGAAAAACACTGATTAACCAGTTAAATGAGATCATCTACTGTGGTTGATTGAAAAATGTCAATCTATAAACAATTTTTACTGTCTTTTGTATATCAGCTTTTCAGCCATAATGGTCATTTCTGACAGGTGAAATGGCCAACTAGCCATGCTACCCAATGACAGGTCCATGATATTTGTTGTGGGATGTCTGTTTTTATGACTCATTTTTTAAATTAAACATAGAATTTGGCAAATGAATCAATCAGATTAGTTTTATAAACCCCTGTTTTTACATCAGCAGTTGACACAAAGTGCTTCTACAGATACCCAACCTGAAATGCCAAAGAGCAAGCAACAACAAGAGACTGATACACAACTGTCAACAATGACTTAGTTGTAGAATATTCCATGAATTAAAGCTATACCACCGCCATCTCACAAACGCCTTGGGCCATCAGGAGTTTGTCCAGTTGCAAGAATATGTATTTTTAAATTATGCAAAATGGGTTTGACCTTTTACTTTACAAATACTTTCTGAAATGAACCACAGTGACTTCATATATTTGGAGAAGGTTTGTGGGCGACATTCCCCATCTGGACAGGAAGGATGTGAAACTGAATATGAATTCCATCTCTCTTGATTTGAGAAGCTGCTCAATAAACGAGACGCATAAACAAAAGTGGTTCCCACTCCCCTCATTTATCCAATCCATTTCCCCCTCGATTTTTCCCTCTGTTTTTCAGAGACTTTGCCAGTACCAGTCAGTGAGGTTGCAGGAAATGGAAAGGTTTTCCAGAGAATGTGGATTGTTGTAATTGGGGCATGTCAGTAATGATTTGAGAAAGGCCCTCAACAATACAGCACCCCTCATTCCTTAGGCTGGGAGGCTGGATGCAGGGTTCATACTCTCATTGATATTTAATCATTCAACTGAATACAGTATTTGATTCAATGTATTGAAAATGTTTTGTACTGTAATAATGCCAGTCCCTATTAATTCCCATGCGCCCTGAATGCTAACTTCAAACCTTTGCTCTGGTCTCCATTAGAATCTCCTCGGTTGTACTCTGCCCTCTCCATCAGCGATGGACGTGATGAGCGACCAGATGGTTACAGCCGGCTCTGTGCTTACCCATCGGAAGAAGAGGCTTCCGGGCGTCCGGTGAGCCTCGTCTCCACTCTGTCATCCAGCTCATCCAGGGACAGCCACAGCCTCTACGGCAGTACCGCGACCCTCCCCTCCTCTGCACCACCTCAGAGCAGCGGAGAGGACATTGACCTGGAGCTCAGCCCTGCGAAGGGAGCCAGCCCGCAGACACAGGCCCAGGTTCAAGGCCTGAGCCCGGGGGGGACCCGAGGCCAGTGGCCGGACCATGGTCAGACCAGGTCCCAGTATAACAACAGTATAACCACCACCACCTTCAACACCAGGACTAGTGACCCAGAGACCCCGACCTCGCCCTTTGCCACAGAGGCCATGACGCCCAACCCTAAGCTCAGCTATGTGGACCGTGTGGTCATGGAGATCATCGAGACGGAGCGCATGTATGTCAGGGACCTTCGCAGCATTGTAGAGGTCAGTGGAGCTGAGGGTTGCATTTCTTCAGTTGAAAGCACTGAGGCTTGACCCTTTTGCACAGCAAACTTTCAATATTTCATTTTCCGCCACAATATATGATATAGTGTCTTTGAATAGAACCATTTAGAATGGTTATCTTGGAATGGTTTTTAGTTATGACTTCATGTCTGTTACTCCCTATAAGGAACTGATTTACTGGACTTGGCAAGTAATGCAAAGAAACAAAAATGGGCTTCACAGGTTTTCACAGTAAATACGGTTCTCAATTTTCACAGTGACTGCATACCCTTGTAGCCACAAATGTGTCTGGAATGTAAAAAATCTTCCACAGATGATTGTTTTAGCAGGGTCCTGTTTGATTTCCTGTTATTTGAACGACGTAGTGTGGCAAATATCCTTGTGTATTTTCTAACTGGCCATAGCAGTTATTTGTATGTTTCGCTTTGTTCATAATCAGATATAAATTACTTGCAAGCAAGTTTATTTATATAGCACAATTTATACATCGAAGCAATTCAATGTGCTTTACAAAGAAAAATAAAATAAAAAATATATAAAAATACAATAACATAAAAACAAATACTCAAATTAAAACATCATACTTAACCATTTCGTTCCATACATTCAGTAGGGCTGATCCCATTTAGTCCACTGGTAGGCCGTGGGTCAACCAGGATTTTTAAAGGTTTTGTTGTGAATATATATTTTAGGTGAGACACAACCGTCTCATCTGCAACTTAATTTGCACTAATCCATTGCATGTTGGAAAAAGGCATTGTTGCATTCTTAAAGCAGAGGTGCAGCCAAAGTACAGCTCCGGAAAAAATTAAGAGACCACTGCACCTTTTTCTTTCCATTCCAAAAAAGTTGAAAAGGAAGGTTTTGAGTTTTGAGGAACAGAAGGGTTAAAATTAACAGACCACTGCAAATTGAACGCTTCTGTTCCTCACTCAAAACTTTCCTTTTCAACTTTTTTGGAAAGGAAAGAAAAAGGTGCAGTGGTCTCTTAATTTTTCCAGAGCTGTATACTGACCATGATATACAATTTCAAGTTCAATATTTTATATTTAAATAGTCCTGTTGCGATAACCCAAAATGTCTCATCATGCTTTCTCGCTGCATATCTACAGTAGTGCCAGGAAGGCATGTGTGGGTTTTCCCAACAAGCTATAGAAAATTGACATTAGCATTGGATGTGTATCCAGGAGTGAATGTGCAACATGGGGTTAAACTGGTTTTGAAGCAAATGTCTGTGTGATATGTTAGAGAAACTGAAACAAAACTGCTGAACTGTGTGCCCTCTGTTATTACTGTGTGCCCTCTTTTATTAAAACGTGAGATTCTAAGGTGTGTTTGAAAAAATCTACAACCCCTTGAAACTTTGACATTGTTTTGCCCGTGCCTCAGTTTCATGCATTTAAATATATTTCCCCCCCACTTATCTATGGACCATACTCCCCTCCACCCTTTTTATAATATTTTTTTATTTGTGAAATTGTTATATATTAGAAATACAAAACTGAAATATCGTAACTGGATAAGACTTCACTCCCGCCAAGTTAATAATACGTGGAATCACCTTTGGCAGTTATTACAGCAGTGTACAACAGTATTGGGTTAGGTCTCTATCAACTTTGCACACTTATATTCTGTTCAAGCTCTGTCAAGTTCCTTGAGGAGCATCGATGGACAGCCGTCTTCTAATCATGCCATACATTTTTGATTGGAATTTAGGTTAAGGCTCTGACATTTTACGTTTTCATTTCTTAGTCACTGTAGCTTTGGCAAAATGCTTTGAATTGCTGTCAGGGCAGCAGGTTTTTATGTTGAAACATTGCTGTATTTATTTTTCTTTCTCTCTTGACAAAGGCTCCAGTCCCAGATGATGATGATAAAGATGATGATGAAAACATAATAACACGAGTGGCCACCACCACTCTTAACAAGGATGTTATTCTTTCAGTTATGTGCGCTTTTGACTTTGCAACAACTGTAATGGGTTGCATTTTGGCCCAAAAGTTGCATTTTAGTTTCATCAGACCACAAAAAGTTTTTTCACAGAATCTCCTGTGTGCTATTTTGGCTCACTTCAAACAGGATTCAAGATGGTTTTTTTTGTAGTGGCTTCGTCCTTTCCACTACCATACAGGGCAGATCTGTGGAGTTCTTGGGATATTGTTGGATTGCAGCTGTGCTGATATGATGTTAAGCTTCTGTCATAGCACACAGCTCTGAAACTGGTATGTCACTTTCTTCTCACATCTGGTGTGTTCTAAAGTAGTTAGAATCATGGCCAGGACTCAAAGCACCTCTTTCAGAGCCAAATCCTGTCCTCATATGATCTTGGTCAGAGATATGAACAGCTGCTGCTGTCTTCTCCTGGTTGTGGAACGTGGGAAATGGAACAGGACTGACTCCTCCACTCAGCAGTCAAGTCAGCTGATCTGTTATCATGGCTGTCTTTTTGTAGTCTGAAGACAAATATCAACTGTGTCGATTGATCAGCCTCATCTATTGCCCCTTTTCAGGTCTGGGTCGTTCTCCTTTGAAAGAGTACTGACAGGAGAATGGCAGTGAGCAGTTGTAATGAGGTTATAATGGCTTAAAACCATGAAGCAGACGGATCAGAGGCTCTCCTCACGTTGTCTCTATGTGGTTGACTGTGCTGTTGGAGCCTGGCATAGGAGGTGTTGAACGGGATTTCTTCCCAGTCTGTGTTCTTGCTGTAGTTGCCGCCTGTGGAATGACACCGCCCAGCTCCTGACAGACACTCCCATACTTCCTCAGGACTTCCAAATATTCCGCTGGCCCTTCCTGGCTGCCTGCTGCTCTGCGCCCCAAAGTAGCATACAGACACTCCAGCCTCCTGAGGTAACAAAAACAAACTCAAGAAACAAAACAGATTAGCAACTGTTTTTCCGCAAACTGCATGCTGGGAAAATATGGTCCAGTTTCCCCAAAACAATTAATCAATCTCAAATCTAAATAAGGCATTTAAATGATTTGCTCTGCAGAGGGGGTTTTCTGCAGGGATGTTGAACTTCAGCTAAGTATTTGGTGGATCACTTTGGTTTTGTCCTGCTACAATCACTTATGCTGTTGGGCGCCACTATGTGCTCTCCACCAGAAGCTATCTAGGAACAGCCACTCCACGCCATACGCTGTGTATCACATCTGGAGACAGCTGAATCACCCTGGTCTCAGAACAGCTGAGCTGTGACTCCTTTCCCCCTCACCAGCTGTCCTGAAACACCCAAGGGTCAAAAGCTGTGTTTACAGTAATGTTAGGTTTACAGCCTTCTTCCCACTACTCTCTCACTGGGCCATGTTTTTCATTACATGTGCCACTTAGGACTGCCCAGATATATTGCAACCCTCCATGTGCTGGTTCCCCTCCCCCTAGCGGGCATTACCCTGTATTGGTCACCAACCCATAACCACAAGCCTAACCCTAACCTTCTGCTGACAGTCTGATAGCAGCCTGGATGTACGCTAGCAGGCTGTTTGTGTGGTCCTCAGAGGGCCTCTATGGGGCTTTAGTGTGGCCAGTGTGAGTGGTGCTGAGGCCTGGGACTGAGACCCCCTGTTGAATGCTGGTCTGCATGGCTCTGACATATGCAGGTAAAACTGCAAAAAAAGTTTTTTAGGTGTAAAAAAAAATGTTCAAACGTGAAAAAGATTTGCAAACTTGTTGTTAGTTCTGCAATGGTAAATAAGTTCCAGGATCTACTCAGATTGGTTAAAATGTGAAAACGTGACGCGCTCAGCATGCACTCAGTTTATTGGTCAGAAAAAGCTTTGCGTTTGCAAGCTAGTCCTCATCCATATCTCTGCTTGCAAATGCTGTAAAACATACCGCTGCAGATTGTGATTTACAAGCACAAATTGTTTTGTTACAGGTCTAGTGAAATTTTAGTGACAAAACTCGTGTATGTGTATTTTACATTAGCAAGTGTAATTAATGATTGCGGGATTCCAAATACCAAGTTAGTTAAAAGTATGCAAAACATTTTTTTACAACTGCACTGCTAAATGACTCTACCCATGATGAATCTACCCTTCACTGACACGGCTGTCTGCACACGTGTGCATGTTTGTATCTACCCCCTGGCAAACTCTGTCTATGAGTGTCTGCTTGACACATGGTTTAATTAAACTCTAGTCTTTCATTATAAGCAACATGAGTGTGTCATTAGGTGAAAGCAGTAGCATCAGTCATTCCTGGGATAGGCAGCTACAATGTTTCTGTTTTAGTTTTATCTTTTCTCTACTCCAGACAAGCCCTTCTGCTTGTTGGGAGAGGACACTGGTCTGATGGACTATGTTAGTATGTCATTACATCATAATCACTTGAACTCCCTGATCATGAGTCATACAGTATCATTGTAATGGACAGCAGATAAAAACATCCTCCTATGTGGTGTGTGTAGGATGGCCATAAAACGTCCAAACAGGATGTGCAATAAAGTGTAACAATATTGAAGTGGAGGAGCTGGAGCTAAGTTCAGCTTTCTCTATGCACAAGCTCCCTCTACTGAAAGAATTCTGAAATTACAATTTAGACAGTGAACATCAATACAAACACAAAATAGTCCCATGCTTCAGATCATAAAATAAGGGAGCAACACTTTATATGTTTGTTTCCTTATATGAACTCACTGTGTAAGCTGAATACATTCATGCCTATTTTTTTCTTGTTGTTTCTTTAGGATTACCTGGCACACATCATAGACATGCACTTTCCCATTGAACCAAAACAGGTGTCTTCCTTATTTGGAAATATAGAGGACATCTATGAGTTTAACAGGTGAGTCTTGGAAATCTGTCTCTTCTGTTCTCCTAAAATGAAAAAGCAAATAAACTGGAACTACATTTACAGGCTGTTTTTTTTTTTAGACTCTCTTCACAAAAACATCTTGGTTAACACGTTACAATTATTACACCAAAACCTTTGTCCAGACAATAGAAACTCATTTGCTTTTTAGTGAAATGTAGTTTATTTCAAATGATTCCAGGCAGTTCTGTGTCTGTGTTGTAGAGACTGACCTCAACAGATTTGGACAGAAAAGGGAAAAGGACTAACACCAAATACAGACTGGCTTAGAACAACCCAGCAGATTGGGATCAGTAAATAATCAGACAAATGACAATGAGGCCTTTGTTTGTCCCCTCTGTTCAAGATGATATCAGGACCAACCCACGCTCTGTGCGCCCAGTTAGATGTCTGCATAGACTTTATAGGTGCTTCATGCAGATGATCCAGTGTGAACAGGACAGTACCAGTATCATGTCAGCTTGTCCTTACCTACAGTAGCCCCATACCAAAAGAGAACACTTCCCTGTTCTCTAGTTCTTGCCAGTTTTTCACAAAATGGTGAAAATAAGGTTCTAGTTCTTTCTAAGGAGATTGCTACCAGTATGAGATCTATAAGTGTGGGTTACTAAAATAGTGTTTGTTGTAGCATCACTGAAGTGGGGAAGTTTTTAGACACATCTGTCTGGCTCACCTGTAGCAACCCTTTTTATGTGTTTACTCCGGGCAGTTTGTTATAGTTTTTGATAGTAACTGAGAAAGTAAATGAAGTGTGGCTGTTAGAATGCGTTATTAGGATGCTGTCTGAACAAGACACTGCGGCTACAGCCTGGGAATGCGTGCTACTGCCAACATTACAGTTTGCATCATTCCCGGCTAAATGCTGCTACTGAGTCCTGCTAATTAGCAGGAAGTACCCAGGGGGAGCAAATTACTGATGCGCAGGAGGAAAGCATACTTTTTAAAACACTTCTTTGAAAACATGTTCAACACGGACGTACTCTCCCCTGGTGATCTGGGACACATTAATTCAAGCAGAAACAGTGTGAACCTCTGAGGAAACCTGAAATGACATTCTCTGTTTTGCATAGACCTCAGACAGACAGACAGTTCATTGTCGTCATACAAAGGATTTCAGACATTTTACAATCAGATTTCCCGACATGCAGCAGACGCTCCTATCCAGAGTGACTTACAGTTAGTGTGTTTATCTTTAGATAGCCAGGTGGGACAACCTCAAAAACCCATTAGTAATACATTTCTTTAATGAAGTAGCTGTTAGCAAAGGTATGTATGTTGAGAACGGTTGGCCTAGACCTTCTAGTGTGGCAAGTATATATGTTTATTTGTGTGTGTGTTTGTGTGTGTGTGTGTGTGTGTGTTTGTCTGTCTGTCTGTCTGTCTGTCTTCATTAGTGAGCTGTTGAAGTCTCTGGACATGTGTGAAAATGACCCAGTAGCTGTTGCCAGATGTTTCGTAGACAAGGTAAGAAGCCACTCACATTGACAGTCAATGGATACCTGTCATCAGGAATCTAGACAGGCTATATTGTTATTGATCTGATTTTGTGTTCTTACTTCCCTTAAATTTTACAGAGTGATGATTTTGTGATCTACACACAGTACTGCACAAACTACCCCAAGTAAGTCGAAGTAATAAAGAAAAAAAGGTTTTTGGGAATCTTTGGTTGATACTATGGACTTCCTTAACCTTTTGATGCACTCCTATATTTTTATAACAAAACTTCAAATTAAAACAATACCTCAAATGAATAATTGCACTATTCGAGCCAAATACTGTTTTTAGACCATGTGAAAACTTCATGGAGTAGGCCAGGCAAGGAGTTGGTCTGATGTGTCGTCTTTCTTCTACCTCCCCTTGCTTGAAATGGAAATAAAATGAACGGCCAGCATCCGCTCCTGACACGTGTCATGTCATCAGTATGCCCGGACAACCTATTGACATGTGCTAGATATGTGCTTGTTAAATCAGGTGATCAATTAGCTGAGTAGGTGATTGTAGAAACCTCTGTTCTCTCCAGCTCTGTAGGCGCCCTGACTGACTGCATGAGGAGTAAGACCCTGGCCAAGTTCTTCAGGGATCGCCAAGCCTCCCTAAAGCGTTCTCTGCCCCTGGGCTCCTACCTGCTAAAACCTGTCCAGAGAATCCTCAAATACCACCTGCTGTTGCAGGTACAATGTCCCTCACTACATACCACCTCAACCACAGCTTTACGGTTGTGTTTAACAATGTTCTTAGAAAACCATAAAGAATAGTTCTGTATTTATTCTAGGGTCCCTTATCAGGAAGAACATTTAAATTTATTTTTGCATTCGGCCTTTTGCTTTGCACAAAGTTTACATACAACAATATCTCCCCCAGTCCGGAGATGTGACTCTCAATGCTCTGGCTGTTTGCACTTCGTCCTATTCTGACAGGAGATCGCCAAACACTTTGACCCCGAGGAGGAGGGCTACGAGGTAGTGCGGGAGGCCATCGACACCATGACAGGCGTGGCTTGGTACATCAACGACATGAAGAGAAAGCACGAACATGCTGTCAGGCTACAGGTCAGCAGGGTTTGACCTTTCCACCTGCAGCGGTTGTCACACATCTGTAACGTTGTGTAGTGTAGCCGTGACGATATGTGATTTACATTTCTAGGTGATTGTCCTTCTCTCTCTTCCTGTATCGGATAATTGTTCTATTCCTAACCTTTCCCATGTGTCCTGGCCATAGCGTCGTGTTGGTTGTGATTTTGGTTCCCATGTGGGGGGCAATAGGAAAAAAAGTGTAAATTTCTCTGGAAAAGAGCAACTACTAAATAACTTGCTGGAGCAAATGCTAGATTAAAATTGGATTGGAACAAAGCTTCATAATGGCCCATTACACCCAGTGCTCTAATCAGTGTTTTTGTGATAACCAAAAACAACAGACACCGTTTTCTTCCTGGACTTTGCACTCCTCGTGCTTACTTTCATGTTCAGACGTGTCAGTGTAGCGTCCCCAGACGATGTTTAGGAGACCCAGATCCAATCACTTCTCATACTGGGCTGTTTTTTCTGTTTTGTCTGTAGGAGATCCAGTCTCTCCTGATCAACTGGAAAGGTCATGACCTCACTACGTACGGAGAACTCGTCCTAGAGGGAACCTTCCAGGTCCAACGTGCCAAGAACACCAGAACGCTGTTCCTGTTTGACAAGATGCTCCTCATCACCAAGAAGAGAGGAGACCACTTCATCTACAAGACTCATATCTCTGTACGGAACAGGAAGTAGAGGAATCGGCACGTCTCAGGCTTGCTCTCTTCGCTAGGTTGGTTTACCGTTGGCGTGACGTTGCTCCGTGTGCGTTGTTTCAGTGCTCAACCCTGATGCTGCTCGACAGTGCCAAGGACCCCCTGCACTTCAGTGTGATCCACTTCAAGCATCCCAAGCAGCCTCATATTGTGCAGGTGGGTCCGGCTATACCTGCGGGCCTAACTACATCACACGCCCGTCCCCTCCTGCAATATGACTGTCTGTGTGTCAGCTCTGTTCATGTGACAGGTGGCTGTCGTTTCAGGCCAAGACTGTTGAGGAGAAGCGCCTCTGGGCTCATCATATTAAGAGGCTGATTCTGGAGAACCACCACACCATCGTCCCACAGAAGGTAAACATAAAAGCAGGGATTAATTTCTTGTCAATTCAGCTCCTTCACCATCATGTGTCTCCTGCTCACATCAAAACCTTACTACTGTATTTTAATATGTCTTCCAGGCAAAAGAAGGCTTTCTGGAAATGGATTCTCTCTGTGAGTACTCCGACCACAAAAAAACAGGTGTAGGCACTAAACATATCGCTTGATGCTACTCCTGCCAAATCAACTAAAAAGGCCATCAGCGAGTACCAGTGGACATCTTCATTATGAAAACTTGACATTTGTTAACTGTTGATGGGAAGAGAATGACCTGGGAGTTTACTGGCCTGAGAGTGATGGAGATGTTGTTGCATGTTGTGTTCTCTGCAGATCCAGGGTCAGCAAGGTACCGCTACAGCCCAGAGAGGTTGAAGAAGACTCTAGCATGCCAGGCTGAAAACCTCCCCGCAGGGGGGAGGCAAGGACGCAGGAGGTCAGGTGAGTTCTTCAGGCCCTTCTATCAGGCTCGGTTTGTTGATGTTTAGCCACAATTCTAGTGTTTTACCATTTAGTTACATGTTTTACAGAACTGATATGTCTACAACAGTACTATATCTTTTGCTTTTTAGAACCAGCTAAACAGATTGTGAGGACAACCAACGGTAAGGCAGCAATGATGTCCCTATTTTACATACTACTGGTGTCTTAATAATTATCTCAAACATCTTGTTAAGAAGTGCTTGTTTATTATCTTCATGAGATTTAACAACAGCTTTCTCATAACCCTGGAGCCTATGAGCGTATTTAGACTACAACAACATTCATTTAAATAACATTTACTTAATATGTATACACAAATCTGGCGACAATTCTTGTTCATCTAGCTAAAAACTAACGTAAAAAAAATTTCATGTTCACTATTGCCAGTCTGTCTCCCAGAATTCACTGCATACTGCCATTTTGTCCTAGATCTGGATGGCCAGATCAAAAGGGCCAGTGCCCCACTCCACTCTCTCACCATGCTCTGCCTCAGCTCACCCATAATGATGTTAATTATGGGCCATATTACTGAAAGGCTTTGTCATTCTCAAGCTCTTTTAAATAGTCAAATTCGGTTCTGGTTTTAGACCTGTGGCTCACTCTGCTTTCATGCATTCTAATTGGCCAGTAATTAAAGCACTGAACTAAGTACCTCAGTCTTGTCTCTCTGACGTCTTTATACCCTTTCAAATCAATTTAGCTACTAACTTAATGAAGTTGTAATTTTCTTGTTCATCTTCTGAGAGGAGTGGCCTTGTGAACTGCATCAAGGCAGCCAAAGTCACTGAACTGAAGCATTTCTCATTCACAGTTTATCTAATTAACTTGTCAATGCTTAGAAATTACGTAAACATTTTGTCATTGATGGCAGTGCTGCATGTTATATAAATCTAGTTTGACATCATTGCTGATATTCTCTTATTATTCTCGTATTTTCTTCTCTTATGTACTCTGGTCATGCAGCCATTCTGAAGGTAAGCTTCCTAGTGATGTTTTTCCCTCTCATATCTTGTGTGTTCCAATGTTATTCTCACAGATTCTCTAACTAAGCAAGGTTTTATCTGAATTTCCATTAAGATAAATGAACTAAGAGAAACTGCTGCTCTGAGCTATATTGGGCTGAACGTTATTCTGTTAAAGGCAGGGGTTTCTGTGGTGACATGTCCACAGTGTGAGCTGGACA
Source organism: Esox masquinongy (assembly GCA_016801175.1). Lineage (NCBI taxonomy): Eukaryota > Metazoa > Chordata > Actinopteri > Esociformes > Esocidae > Esox > Esox masquinongy. The sequence goes on along the minus strand of JACXGI010001075.1, from coordinate 43,886 downwards.
GCATGGCTTGGGAATGAGCGTACTGTAGTGTCTTTATACCACACACCATGCTCAGGCAGTCAGTGCAATTTCAAACCTCACAACTGCGTTCAAAACACACCACCTCTATGCAGGCCTCCCAATAACACCCCAACTCTGTGACTTCACGCTACAGCACGCAGACAGTGAAGGTGCTCTGCTGGGGCACCGGCTTTCCCTGCAGCACCCCGCTAGTGTCAGCACACTGGGCTCCGGCCCAGCTGAGCCTGACAGGCCTTCTGTGCAGGAGGACCAGAAGGAGCTAGGCCGCAGGAGGTGCTCTCTGGAGCGGTTGAGTCCCAGTGACAGAGATGACCCTAAGCCAGATTCGCCACCGTGCCAGGTGGGCCCTGACCAGGAGGAAGAGATCAGGGAGATGAACACAGATGATATTCTAATGGTGGACGACCAGGTAGCCGACTTTGCCAGTTCCATGCTGGCAGCCATCTCCTGCTGGCACTATAGGGCCAGGGCTTTGCTTTCTGCTCAGTTCACAACGGTGAGGCTTCGTGCCACCAGTGGGTTTCCTATTTCCTGTGCCATTTCACTGGATTGCCATTCAACCATCTCCCTCTCTTTACCTTGACTTTAATGTAATCCACTAACACCCAGCTACCATTGGCCATTCAAATGGAATGTTTTCACCCACACACAACACTAACTGCATGTACTGAACCTTCCGGGGATAAGAGCTAAAAACAATCTGTTGCATGATTATCACTTGATTACATTATTGATTTCTGTTGTTTACCGTTCCCGCAACAGTAAGATAATGATATTATGCACTTTATTAAAAAAAAAATCTCAAATCATTAGATCTTGGAATGAGAGTAAAACCTGTACTACCATGTTTTTCTCTATTCTGAGTTACAGCACCAAATATCAACATTTGCCTGAAATATTTAAATACCTAATTAGAGGTTAGCAATTACCCATGTACCTATTTTGGTCACATTTGCATTGAATCAATGGATCCACAGAGCTCATGAATTAATTCAAAGGTGAATTTGGTTGTCAAATCGGGGTGTCAGGTAATAGAGGGGGCTTTAGTCCTTGGTAATCATATTAGTATTTCCCTTTTGATTTCTCCAAAACTATAAAGGAGCTTTGTATGGCAAATTGCAGTAATTACAATGTTTTGAACTAATGGGTTTAACTTTAGATTGAAGGTGGATGATCTAGGTATTCAGTGACAGTGAGCAATCAAGTTATATACCAAGATATTGGTAGATGTCGACATACATTAATTCTGGGCAGGCAAGTTGAGGAAGGCTTAGATTAGAAACATTTATACTGAATAAAAATATCAATGCAACATGGAAACATTTCCAAGACTTTACTGAACTACTTCCTGGTGCAGTGAAAACCGTGATGTGGATATGGAGGTCTAGAAGCTGGATGCGGTTGTCCTTGGTTGGCTTGGTTACACATTGTCTGTGGTTTACGGATGTACAGACAAGTTCTCCAAAAAGTCATTGGAGGCAACAGGAAATTAACATTTAATGTCAACATCTTTTAACATTTAATGTCAACATCTTTGGTGGAGAAACTTGCAGTTAACATGCCAATCGCACATTGTCTCGAAACATAAGACTGGCATTGTGCTATATAAAAAAAATAGCAAATTTTTGTGACATTTTATTGTCTCCAGCACAAGGTGCACCTGTGTTATGATCATGCTATTTAATGAGGATAGTGGTGTTGGTATGTGGAAGAGGGCGTTACTGACAAGCGCTATGTCCATAGTATACACATAGAATAGGATCAGCCTAAGAATCAATCCTTGAGGAACACCTACATTCATTTTGAATGTATGTAGGTGAGTGCTATCGCCATAGATGTGGATGGCGTTCATATTTGACACATTGTATGTTGTCAAAGGACTGTCTGGTCTGCTTTGAAACATAATGACAGATATTACTGGTATTCAACACTGTCCATATAACTTCGTTTTGAGAATTAGAACGCTGGAGGACTCTGTGTACAATTTTGAAATGTGGTTGTACATTTAGCACATTCAGTGATTAGATCCTGGGTGCTCTGTGGGATGGCTGATTCCCAGCCGAGCATGACATGCTTTCCTCCATCCCTTATCTCCTCCTGCAGCTCCTGCTGTATTGCATTATGCAAACACACAGTCTACCACCACCCGACGGCAGCTGGATTTAAATCCGTCGTTACTACACTGGGGTCAAATATGTGATTTAAGTCCATCGTAACTACACTGGGGTCAAATCTGTGATTTAAGTCCATTTCGACAACACTGGGGTCAAATATGTGAACTGGACTGAAATGACTACATTTTACTGCTTCAGTTCAGCAGGGGCATTAGGAATTGATATGGAATATTCACTTTATCACATTCTCTACAATGAATCTGTTACACTGACCTATCTCTTTCGATGCCATGTGCTACTAGACATCAGATCAGAGACTGTGGCTGCTTTGTAGCAGATTAACCAGATTATTTAACTGTAACTCTGTTATACACTCACATCCCTTGACAGCATTAGATAACATATTCTATTAGAAATGGCTCAGAGGTCATGGCTGCTGTAGTAGTTTAACCTGATTATTTGACTTTGCTCATTGATCAGATGTCAGATAACGACTCGTGATTTAAACATCCGCACACCGTTAGGTTTTATCCATTAATTTTTATTCCATCATTAGGCTAATTCTCAGTCTTCTTGCCTCCCTATCTAGGCGTGTGTGGAGGAAGAGTCTCCTCAAAGCAACGTTCCTCAGATAATGGTGATAGAACCGCATGAGGGTTATCCACCCATAGACAAAGGGCCTCATGCCTCGCCCACCCTGCCTCCCAGACAGCTTATGACTCTGGAGCCTGAGGAGAGGTGTGGAGAGGGAGTAGTGGAAGAGGAGAGCTACAGAGAAGAGGAGAGCTACAGAGAGGAAGAGGAGGAAAGTGACTGCTCTGCCCTCCATCAGGATGCGATGAACTCATCAGTGACTAATGGAGATTGTTCAGAGTTGGGTGAGGTAGAGGAGGATGGGGCGGTGGGGAAGGAGACGGACAGCATTCTGGCTGCTTCTGTGCTGGACCAGGCCAGTGAAATATCAGAACATTTTGTCAGCGGTCTTTCCCAGAGAGGTAGCCTGGTAGTCTCAGAGGACCAGCATTCACCAAGCTGCCCCTCATCTCAACTGTGCTGCATGAGAAACGGGACCACAAGTCAAAGCACTGAGCTCCAGGTGAAGGCCCAGACTCTAGTTAACTCAATCCCAAAGCCCCCACTGCTCTTGGAAGCCAAACCCTTGACGCCAGCCCCTGAACCAGACCACCCGATTGAGTCTAAGAAGAGCAAATCCACTCTCTCCAACCTGGACCAAATACTCATCCACAAGATCAAGAAGTATTATGAGCATGCAGAGCACCAGGATGCCGGCTTCAGCATCAAGCGCAGGGAAAGCCTGTCCTACATCCCTGCAGGCCTAGTCAGACAGTTAAGTAGGCAGCTCAACAGCATTCCCCAGGAGCAGGTGGTTCCAGGACACAGGAAGTTCTCTCCAAACAACCGGCCCACCTCTTGGTCAGTGTTCGACCTCCCTGGCTTGGAAAAGGAAAATAGCACTAATGATACCCCTGTGCTGGAGCCACAGAAAGCCACTGATGTCAAGCCCAGCTCCCAATGTGTCAAAGATGCTCCTGTCGGAGACGAGGAGGAGTTATTTAGACCCTCCTTGGACAGGATCCAAGTATGGCGAGACATGGAGATGGATGAGGTCACTGGGAGCCTTGAAGAACCCAAGGGTATCCAGAAGACTGAGAGCATTGACAATCCCAGTTTACATCCATCCATATCTACACATCGGCCCCGAAAGGGGGGATGCAGCAGTGAGAGCCCTGAAGCTGAGAACATCAAGCCTCTGAAGATCCTGGAGGAGTCAGACATGGGCACTGCCTCAGAAGAGTCCTTAGCCCTGATGCCCATGACAACCTCTCCAGACCCAATCTCAGAGCAGGACTTTTCTGAGGATAAGACTCTTAAGTCTGAAGAGAGGGTCAGTAGGACCTCTCTACCCAGGATCACCAGCCTGCGTTCCCAGGGAGAGGAGGACCTGATCCTGCAGGACATGGAAAGGATGAAGAACAAGGTGTTTCAGCTGGCCCGCCAGTACAGCCAGCGCATCAAGAACAGCAGGCCTGTGGTGAGGCAGGGGAACAGTGAGACTGAGAACCACCTCGCCCAGAATGACCTGCCTGCTGTCAATGAGGAAAAGGTCCAAAGGGGTAAGCTGCCGGGGATATGTTTTGCTCATCAGATATAATGTGATATTCTTTAATTTGTAAGATTGATATTATAAAACCGCTGTCCCTTTTCTCTGCCCCGTCTTCTGTGTATGCAGGTCGGCCTAACCTGACTCTGACACTTAGCAACTGTGAGCAGATGGTCATGCATCGGTTGAGTTCCACAAGCCCTGCCCCAAGTCTCAGTTCTGGGGCCAGCTCACGGGTCACATCCCCTTGTCCCAATGGTTCCAGCAGCCCAGTGCAGACAGAGAGTTTCCACTGGCCCGATGTCCAGGAGCTACGCTCCAAATACACTAAGCCCAGGCTGGACGATGTATCCTCCCACCCTTCACCTGTCAGCCGTAGCAACTCTGTCCCAGAAAGAATGGAGAGTTGTACTGTGGGGTTCAGCACCTCATGGATCTCCACTGCCTACTCGTCCAGCTACAGCAACTCCACAGACACTATCAGTGGACAAACGACCACCAAGTCAACCAAAGCTTACCTGTGCCCGGCCTCTGTGGGAGAGGCTCAGCAACAACCTGCACTGTGCAGGTGGAGCTCTTTAGATCAAATGCTGGGGACACTGCCTCTACATGACCTGCAGAACCTCCGGGAACCCATGAGGAGCTGTTATGTGGCCAGTCAAGCCAGCCTGCCCAATGAACACAATGTTATTGTAGTGGAGAGGGTTCCAAGTGCCAGGCCAGCGGAGACCGGGGAGAAGGAGAGAGTGGAGGAGCAAGAAGCTGAAGGAAAGGGAAAACTCAATATTGCAAATAGCTTTGACTACCAATACTGTGCTAAGATGTCTGCACTGACTTCTGGCAAAAAGACTGAGAGTAGTCTGGTGAAAAACCTGCGAGCAAAATTCCAGAACTTAGGTTCAAACACATGAATGCTTGACAGCCGTAACAGACGGCCTAAGTCATTGCATTTGGTAAATCATGAAATAAGCCTTCTTTTACCTGTAAATACAGTTGATGAGAAATGACTACAAATACTGTCGGTTAGCCACTGACTACTGCTACTTTTATGAGTTTTTTTCTTAGTTCTTGTTTTTTTCTGTCAATTTCTTCTCACATCAGACAATAATGTGGTAACGTCAAGTGATATTATGTATAAGGGATATTGAACAATCAAAACTACAACCACAGGAGAGAAGTTGGTGACAGTGTAAAATGTGTTTATACTTGTACATTTTTGTTCTACCACCTTTATAAAATGTGTACAGTATATGTAAAGAGAAGGAGTTTGTAAATCTTGAAACTGGTTTTGAGTATATTTGAGAAAATCAACATTAGCGTATTAGAGTTGATCTGTGATGTTTACCCATATTGTTTATCCTGTATGACTAGTTACTCCCACAATGCATATGTGAGGGTCATAGCAAGACAGTTGTGAAAAGAGGTTTTGGGAGGTACTGTACAATAATTTAATAAGAGTTGTAAACCTGGGAGGCTGGGCCACCATCTAAGTGATTATTGCAGATTTACAGCCAGGATGGCTCCATTTGGAATTTGACCAAAGAGATTTCTTTCCCTCAGATGTGTAATAATAGGAGAAATATGGTTTGTGCTGTTAATTTTTCAGCCCATTTTGCCACATTTAGCTAGAATTTCATACTATCACTGTTTTCATACATCACTGGAACAGTTTTTGTGATTATTTGTTTTTTTTCTTATTTATAAGATAATCCTCTTTGTTCAAATATTGTTCAACGGTGAGACCTACACTTTGCCATTCCAGAAACACACAGAGTAACTTCATGCTTAATACAGTATGGCATATATTCTCAATAAAGCAGAGGTATTGAAATTACAACAGCTTACATAATTATTTCTGGTTTCTTTAATGTCAGTAGGAAAAAATCTAATATGAACAAAGGATTTCGATGGGGACAGCAGTTGCTGAGTATAGGTTATTCTTGAATGGTTGAATCTTTACTAGTGCATTATCCTAACGTTTCTCTAACGTCTCCCGATTTCAAGACCCTTTTTAGGACACAACTGAATGACAATGTATAACCATATTAGGATGATTCAAGCAGAGACGCTAATGTTTACAGATCTAAGATCTGATAGTGACTAACAGTGAAAGTGTAACAAACTAGGCAGCATGTGCTGAAGTTTTTCAGCAGGAGCACGTGACCGCAAAACCGCAGAAGCTGCTGTCAAGACAGAATTATAAAAAGGATATATTTACCAACCCGAGTAGTTTATTAGATGAGGACTCAATGGATTGTTGTTCAGCAGACCAGGCTCCAGGATGAAATGAAAACATTTTTTATGAATTGAGAAACAAAACTTAATGGGGAAACAAAACTGAGGGGGTCACAGATTCTATCTGGAGGGGTAATGCCCGGCTTTGAAATCCCCCCCACCCCCACCCCAATTTTATTTAACCAGTCAAAATCAATCAAGATCACATATTTTCAAAGTTGGGGTGCTCAGAAGGCGTCCTGTTAGAATGGGGAACAAACGCCAACACAGACAAAATACACGGCAACAATATGAATACTAGCAAACAAACTTGATTATGACATTCCACAACAGACATAGCCTAGCAGCAACACAACACAACACTATGACAACACGGTAATAGGCTATATAAAGGTAATGAACTGTCTTTTGTTTCCCTACATTGTTTAACTAACACGTAGGCTATCCATGTTGATATCTTTAACAGCCTATAATACATAATCATAAAATACATAACATTAACGTGCGCTTTTAGCGATTATTATGGTAGAAAATGTTGCCCCTCCCCTCCCGGTTACGGAGAATTAACTATTATTATGAAGCGCTCGCACGCTCTCGACATAACTGAATACTATTCATGCCTGAATGCTGGATACTGTAGCCTGCCATACGCGCTGAAGGCGTTACGTGAACCATATGCAAGGTGGTCAAAAGCGTATCCATTTTTGTAAATCAGTACACTTCGAGTGTCTTGTGGTTTTACTGAAGTAGGCTACCTGTCTTTGAGGAATTTTAACCACAGAAAGAATGGGCTGTGCAATATCCAGGACGACGCCTAAAACCGCTGAAGAGACGAAAACGGAGAATGCCGTTGCGCATCTCAACGAGGAGCAGATCCAGATGATCAAGGAGTCGTGGAAAGTTATCCAGGAGGACATTGCCAAAGTTGGGATTATTATGTTTGTCAGGTGAGATGTTCTGATACATTTGCTTTGTAAGACTGACATTTTTGAATTTTTTGAAAGTGAAAACTTGGCCACTGAAAATAATTCATTGTCTTCTTGTTAAGCACGTCCGAGATTTTAAATTTGACCCAATGTTTGTTGTTTGTTTGTGTGCTGCTAAAAGGAGAATTCCTTTGCCAGTGCCTGGTATGCAGCTGACTTAAGTTAGTTTTCCTCAATGATTTTGCCTATGCTTATTTTAACATCCTGTTTGTTTTTATCGGAAAACTCCTTAGTATGAAGCATACCCATACAGTACCATGATCCAGCCACCACCATACTTGAAATCAAGAAGGCAGTTACTGGGATATTTGTGGTTTTGGAGGCTGCAGTACCTCCATACAGCTGCCTTACATTCCCTAAGCTATGGAAGGAGGATAGTATCGTTGATGAGTCTGGGTGGTTCAGTACAATCACAGAATAATATGTCACTTCGCTTGACTTAAAGAGTTTATAAATGTCACATGTTTTACTGTTACCCTTTATTAGAACACCAAAAACTGTTTTTTTATACACTGCTCAAAAACATTAAGGGAACACGTATTCATCACAGTATAACACAAAGTCAATTAAACCTCAGGGATATCAATCTGTCCAGTTAAGAAGCATAAGTGATTGTGAATCTATGTTACTTGTTTTGGTGCAAATGAAAATGACAACAGGTGCACTGGAGGGGCAACAGCAAGACAACCCCCAAAAAGAGAATGGTTATCCTTCCTGACTGATTTTTCTCTAGTTTTGCGTTTTGCTAGTGTCCTTGTCACTACTGGTAGCATGAGGCGGTACCTGCAGCCCATTCAGGTTGCACAGGTAGTCCAGCTCCTACAGGATGGCACGTCCATACGTGCTGTCGCAAGAAGGTTTACTGTGTCTCCCAGTACAGTCTCAAGAGCATGGAGGAGATACCAGGAGATGGGCCGTTACATGAGGAAAGCTGGACAGGGCCGTAGAAGGGCATCAACCCAGCAGCAGGACCGGTATCTGCTCCTTTGTGCAAGGAGGAACAGGAGGAGCACTGCCAGAGCCCTACAAAATGACCTCCAGCAGGTTACCGGTGTGCATGGTTCTGACCAAACTGTCAGAAACAGACTCCATGAGGTGGCATGAGGGTCCAACGTACACTAGTGGGACCTGTGCTCACAGCCCAGCACCGTGCAGCTCGATTGGCATTCGCCAGAGAACACCAGAATGGGCATGTCCGCCACTGGCGCCCAGTTCTCTTTACAGATGACAGTAGGTTCACACTGAGCACGTGACAGACGTGAAAGAGTCTGGAGACGCCGTGGTGAACATTATGCTGTCTGCAACATCATCCAACATGACTTTTTTGGCGGTGGGTCAGTGATGGTCTGGGGAGGCATATCCTTTGAGGGTCGCACAGACCTTCATATGCTAGCCAACGGTACCCTGACTGCTGTTAGGTGCCGGGATGAAATCCTCAGACCTATCGTCAGACCTTACTCTGGTGCAGTGGGCCCTGGGTTCCTCCTGGTGCAGGACAATGCCTGGCCTCACGTGACCAGAGTGGGTTGGCAGTTCCTGGATGACGAGGGCATTGATGCCATTAACTGACCCTCACGTTCCCCAGACCTGAATCCAATTGAGAACCTCTGGGACGTTATGTATCAGTGTATCCGACGCCACCAAGTAGCACCACAGACAGTCGAGGAGCTCACTGATGCCCTGATCTAGGTCTGGGAGGAGTTTCCCCCAGGACACCATCCGTCGTCTCATCAGGAGTATGCCCAGACATTGTCAGGAGTGCATACAGCCACGTGGGGTTCACATTTTGAGTTGCCGTGATGAAATACACACAAGTTGGAACAGCCTGTGATTTCAATTGTTTACTTTGATTTTCAGAGTGAACTTGAATCCAGCCTTCAATCAGTTGATGATTTTGGTTTCCACTGACTGTTATGTAATGTTTTCTCAACAAATTACACAATGTACAGTATAGATTTTGATTTTTAATATATTTGATTCATCGAGAACCGATGTGTGATTTAAGTGTTCCCTTAATGTTTATGAGCAGTGTAGTTAGAGGTACTCAAACTGTGTTTTTCCTGTTTTTTCCCTTGTTTTGGACTATTCAAGTTATATAAGGCTGGTTTTGCAGACATGGATTAAGCCTAGTCTGGGACTAAAAAATCAAGTTCAGTAGAAAACTCCATTGAGCTTGTCTTTTTAGTCCTAGACTAGGCTTAATCCAAATGCAAAACCGGCCCATAGTTTTTAGCAAAAAAAGCAATTTTTATATGCATGTTTAACCTACAAAGAAATTAGATTGATTGCTGTTTTTTGTTTTACCAGGTAATTATGATCACAGCACATTCTTATTTTCATCAATAATTTGAGCACAGTTAAGATTAACTGCCCTGCTCAACATATTTTTCCACTTTTTGGCTTCAGGATTTCATCTAATCTATATCCAAGGGGCAAGATGGTGTAACACAGTTCTACATTTTAACCCTTTGTCCTGCATCCTGCATTATATCAATATATGAGAGCTCAAATGATTTTAAAGAAATTGTTAATTTGCATTAACAGATAAGATTAAAAATAACGTACAACCACGTTCCAAAAAAGTTGGGATGCTGTGTATAATGTAAAGAAAAACAGAATGCAATGATGTGCAAATCATTTAAAACCCTATATTCAACAGAAAATAGTACATAGACAACATATCAAATGTTGAAACAGAGAAATGTTATTGTTTCTTGAAAAATATATGCCCGCTTTGAATTTGATACCAGCAACACATTTCAAAAAAGCTGGGACAGGGGCAACTAAAGACTGGAAAAGTTGTGTAATGCTAAAAAAGAAAACTTGGTGGAACATCTCACAACTAATTAGGTGAATTAGCAACAGGTCAGTAACATGATTGCGTATAAAATGAGAGATCCAGAAAGGCCGCCGCCTTCTCTGGGCCTGAGCTCATTTAAAATGGATTGAGGCAAAGTGGAAAACTTTCCTGTGGTCTGACAAATCAAAATTTGAAATTATTTTTGGGAATCATGGACAACGCATCCTCTAGGCCAAAGAGAGGGACCATCTGGCTTGTTATCAGTGCACTGTTCAAAAGCCAGCATCCATGATGGTATGGGGGTGCCTTAGTGCACATGGCATGGGTGACTTGCCCACCTGTGAAGGCACCATTAATGCTGAACAATATATACAGGTTTTGGAGCAACATATGCTACCATCCTGACAATGTCTTTTTCAGGGAAGGCCTTGCTTATTTCAGCAAGACAATACCAAACCACATTCTGCACGTATTACAACAGCATGGCTCCATAGTAATAGAGTCAGGGTGCAAAACTGGCCTGCCTGCAGTCCAGACCTGTCACCCATTGAAAACATTTGGCGCATTATGAAACTAAAAATACAACAAACTGTTGTGAACTGAAATCCTATATCAAGCGAGAATGGGAAAACATTTCACTTTCAAAACTACAGCAATTGGTCTCGTTATTTCCCAAATGCTTACAGAGTATTGTTAAAAGAAGTGATGCAACACAGTAATAAACATGCCCATCCCAACTTTTTTGAAACGTGTTGCTGGCATCAAATTCAAAATGGGCATGTATTTTTCCAAAAACAATAACATTTCTCAGTTTCAACATTTGATATGTTGTCTTTGTACTATTTTCAATTAAATATAGGGATAAATGATTTGCACATCATTGCATTCTATTTTTATTTGCATTTTACACAGCGTCCCAAATTTTCTGGAAACCTGGTTGTACACTGTTTATGGTTGGAATAAAGAAAATGTCTATCAGAGGGTTTTTGATTTTATGTATGACATTGTTTTAACCTCTGAAACTCTAAACAATAAATCTGGATAGAGGTGCATGTTATTTGGTTACTTCCCTGCTTGATATAAGTGTTAGGCACAAAATACAACAGAAAAAGCACAGGCAAGCAATGTGAGAGAGAAGTGGACATGAAGGAGGCCTGAATTAGAATAGCAGTGGAGGAGTGGCTATTATGGAGCAACTTTAAGTGTCCTTTAAAAGTTGGAGTTAGCTAGCACTGGACCAGAGTCCACATAGGTCACCTAGCCAACAAGCTGATGTGGGCAGAGTGGTACCAGAATCAAGCACTCGGTTCTCAACATATCATTAAATCCACTGTAAAACATGACAACAATTTTATCCTTAGTCCTAAAAAAGATCATTATTTTCTACTTAAAAATCTCTCCTCTGTGTCACTAGGCTACAGTAGGGGTAATGCTTTGGTGGTGGGGGGGGGGTAGATATTAACAGGTTCCCATGTCTTTGAAATTATGATTTTGTTCCTGGTCTTTCAAAAAATATTATTTACCATGTTTCATGTTCTAAACTGGTTTCAAAGCTTATTACCAGGATTCATGCTTTCATGAAAAACTGTATAATCGCTAGACTATATTTTATACTATTATACAGAAAGCTTTCTATGCATTTCTGGGAGGGACATGATTTAGTCACAGAGACAACATTTGGGACTCAGTGATTGACTATGAGTGTGACATCATGCCTAATCTCTGCTTGGAAGCAAGCAACTGCCAGATGTTGTCCCCCTGTCTTGTGGCTTGGAGATTTTTGTGAAGGTTTTACACCACCCATCATCGAACATCATCACTGAATATTGTATAACATACAGCACCAGAATGTATTTTCTGTACACTAACAATTGGAAGGGAATTGATGTGCTCTGGTGCCGAACTTCAATCAGAGCCAAACCTCTGAAATACCTACTGCATTGAAAAAGCTGGAATAAGAATTTCACTTCCACTTATAGCCTCTCAAGTACAGAGAGTACATTATAGAGCCAAGTGTCAACCTCGTTAAATGTTGATTCCTACAGCTGTGTAGGAGCAGCAATGACAAGGATCATTTCCTCTGTACTCTCACATCAATGACTATGGTATGAACTACATTGGGCATACATAAGCAAGAACAACATGTAATGTAAAGCGAGAACAGCATTCTTGGTGAAGAATATGATGTGTCCTCTAGAAATCCAAAGAGTAGAAAGTTATTCCCATATTGTGTTGAAATCACAACTTATAAAGACACGTCAAATTTTGTTTTAAAAGAGTAAACAAGACTGTCAGTTAATTTGACCATAGAAAAATCCATAGAGGAAATATTGCAATGCAGATTTGATTCAATTAAGCCCTTAAACGTACAACTCAATTGAATTTTCTTTGATTACTCAAATTCTTTTTGGCCTCCTTCCCAATATACATTTGAGCAGAAGATCTGGACATCTGCCCTATATGCTAAGAGATACAGAGGGCGGGTGTAGAGAATTAACAAAATTTAATAAGATTTTCCTTAAGCTATTTCCCTTGCCACTTACCAAACAAACAACGTATAAAGTTGATCAGCATAACAGCGTCTGCTAAAGAACTTAAATGTAATCATGTTATCAAACTTAACACAGTTATAGTATTATACATTGAAATGCTATACATTAAAATCCCCCAGTTGACTTAAGAAATTACTAGGTATAGGTTATCTGTCAGAAACAGACTGAAACAGGCATATTATCATATTCCAGGAGCAAGAATTTAGTTTGAAATACAGTTTAATTAACTTGAATTTAAAATGAACTTATATAAACTGTTTGTAATTAAGTTAGAGACCCTTAGAGGTTCTTTAAAGTACAAATCTCACTAAGGTCTCTTTAGGCCAGTTTGGAAACAGATTAGGCTTAGTCCTGGACAAAATGTTTTCACTCTAATTGTGAAAAATTGTATATCACTACTCTTCGTCTATTAAATCACTTTCACTATTATATGTAATACTATTTGAAATAAAACTCCAACATAAAGGCATTACTTTCAGTGTTATTTTTGACCTTATTGTATAGAAATACAATTGACACACTTGCAATTGACCACAGTGCAATATAAATGCGTCCAAGCAAGTTAATAGGCCTTTGATGCAAAGATGTATGGCTGTGGCAGTTGTTAGAGATACAACTGTGTGAATATGACATCCTTTTTCTCTCACAGTCACACACACAGAGTGAGAAAGAGAGTGAGAGAAGCTAATAGAAGTGTTTGCTAGAGCTCTTATACCCACTTGATAACATGACATACTAAAGGGATGAGGAAAACTGGTGAGATGATTGGTTGATTACAATGAAAACACTTAGCATCGGGAACCATGTAATTCGTGCAAGATTACGATAGATCCTACAGAGATTTAACGATATGTGTGAAATATAGTGATGTATACGTTATGCAGCCTACAACAGGGGATTGGGATTACTGATTACAGTACTATTTAAAGCTAGACACCTCTGCAGGAATAAACAACTACCTGATTAGACTGCAGTGTGAATTAAATCTCTTGTCATACTGGGGCCGGAGGTTACTGAGGTATACATAGAGTTACTGGAGGAGGATGGATGGGGAATAAACAGACGTGCTGTATGTATGTTCACCGGCACATACATGTGCACATATTGTGTGAGCTTATCGTGGGCTTACATAATTCATGTTCAATTTGAATGACATGACTGTGTCTGAGAAGGCAAGGGAATTCGTTCTAGCTCTATTAGGAGAAGGAGAACCCCTGTTGGGTTCTGGTGATGTTATTGCTTCCTAGAGTAGACCTAGAGACCAGCAGGGAAGGACTAATAATGAGATAACAGCAGGACATATAACATAAACAATATCAAACAAACAGAACAACACCCGTAATAGCCTACTTTCAACACTTATTTACAGCCTTCCTACTCTAAAAACTTACATGACTGAGTGGCAAGGACCGAGATACAAACAGAAAGGAGGTTATATGCTTTGCTGCTTTTATCAATTAAAAGGCATGTCTTGACTCGAACTTAAAGGGAAGCTCGCACAGTGTTATGTAGACATATTTTCATTCTTTTTGTGATAGTAGTTTGATCCCCAAAATGTATATTTTTTTGAACTTTTTGTTTCATAGAAAAATGGTCTGTCATCACTTGAGCATTTGTCTACAGTGAAATACAGGAATGTGAATAAGCACATTAGAAGACACAATACTTCAAATCACCTTTTTCATTTGAATCTATTTCTGGATAATGTATCTGCAAATACAGATAGTTAATATAAGGTTTACACACCTTTATTGAAAATACAACTTCTGTTTTTGTAAAATCAAGAACAATCATGTCACTTTAATAAGATCTCCAATAATATTTAAGTGAAAAATGGTTGGATAATTGCTCTGAAAAATTAAAACAAAAAACTACATAAGTGCTTACACCCTTATAATAGGAGTCATAAATGTTCATTTTTTACTAATCACATTCCAAATCATTTGCAAAGATAATTTGTCATCACTTCACTTGACATCAGTTGAGGTTTTTCTGATTATTCCTAAATAAAATCAACTATTCCTGTAGGATTTCCTTTTCCTTGGTTGCACTGTAGTGTACTGTAGTGTTTTGCTTGTACTATTCCATTGCAGGAGCCATGCTAATCTGAAAACCAAATATTCACTATTTCAAAACAAAATATCAAAAACATGGTTTGAAGGATCATATCCAAGCACAGAAATTGTGAAAATAATGGCAGTAAAAATGGGTGACTATCCCCTTTAACTTAACATTTAAATACAGATATAGTATCAGATATAATATCAGTAGTACATGGGTGAGAAGGGGAAGAGCCAATGGGTTTTATAGCATAGGCCCAGCACGCACCGTGGATCCCCTTTAAGGCAGGTTTAACGAAACTGACTCTTGAAGGCTCTAATGTTTCTGTTGTCTTGGTAACAGGTTGTTTGAGACCCATCCAGAATGCAAGGATGTTTTCTTCCTGTTCCGAGACGTGGAGGACCTTGAGAGACTACGGACAAGCCGGGAGCTTAGGGCACACGGTCTACGGTCAGTAACCACACTACAAAACTGCACAGCTCCAATGTTCAGTACAGATGGAATTTGTCATTACGTTTACAAATGTCAGAATATCACAATGGACCATCACTAATACATACTGTAGCAACAGAAACATATTGTTTCCTATATTACAGCACTGTCAACAACTTTTTCTTTCCCTATGAGATGGGAAAACAACAGAATCATGAAAACAAAACAAAATAAACACAGCCTGTCCTAGCCTGGGATTAATTCAAAACCGCCATGGCAATGTTTACACAGGGTCTTTAGTTACAATTCAATGAGTATTGCACTTTTTCCCAAATGGTCAAAGGATCTCACATACTGGCCTATAAAAACTACTAGCAAGGCAACCCACCTCTAAAAAACTATAAAAACTACTAGCAAGGCAACCTACCTCTAAAAAACTAGAAAAACTACTTGCAAGGCAACCCACCTCAGGTATAGTGGGTGAGGCAGAATATACTAAATAATGACCCTGCATCAACTTTGCTATGATAGATTGAATTATTCCCTTAATCTCAAGGGAGCGTTTGTCACACGCTGAGACTGAAGGGCTGCTAAATCCAATTTCTTTCTGGCTATTATCACCTCTGATGCCAGTGAGAAACACATTCTTAATGTGCAATTCACTATGGTTTGTATCCTCAATTTTGTTGTATCACTGAGCAAAGTCTCTTTATTTTTCCTCCCACAAAAGGCCAAAGAAGCCTGAGGGCTGTACTTAATCAAAGGTATGAAGGCTACAGTGGCATAACAGCAGACAGATGTGGATGTTAGCACTACATCCCCACACTGCCACTTCTCTCATCCTCCCAGGAAAAGGCCAAGTGGCCCTCCAGCCACTCAAATGGACATTAGTACAAATGTACTCACTGGAGCATCACGCCCATTTAACCCTTGTGCATATATATGTTCTCTCAATAAAAATATGAATAAATTAATTTGAGAAGCACATTTGTGCTTTTCTCACATCTAATGTGCAAAAAAATAAATAAAAACAATTCAAAATACAGAATGTAGAGTAAAATGGACATTTCATTCCCATTTGTACCACTGGCACCTTCTGGGTGAACAAAACGGCATCATACAGTTGGAGCGTGTGATGGAGATGGCCCGAGGTGTACCTCTGTGATTGTTGATCAGACTGTCTTCCATAACCATTTCTGTTTTTTTTATCCTATCAGAGTGATGTCCTTCATTGAGAAGAGTGTAGCCAGACTTGACCAGCTGGAGCGACTGGAAGGTCTAGCTGTGGAGCTGGGGAAAAGCCACTACCGCTACAACGCCCCGCCTAAATACTACAGCGTAAGACACATTCACTGACAATGCATGTTAAGCAAAGCTCCACTTTTCCTTTATATATGCATACAGCTCCGGAAAAAATTAAGAGACCACTGCACCTTTTTCTTTCCTTTCCAAAAAAGTCGAAAAGGAAGGTATTGAGTGGGGAACAGAAAGGTTGAAAGAGACCACTCCAAATTGAACGCTTCTGTTCCTCACGCAAAACTTTCCTTTTCAACTTTTTTGGAAAGGAGAGAAAAAGGTGCAGTGGTCTCAATTTTTTCCAGAGCTGTATATATATTATATTTATGAATCCCTATTAGGATGTGATTTCTTTCTAGTATGTAGGAGCAGAGTTCATCTGTGCTGTCCAACCCATTCTCAAAGAGAAATGGAACAGAGAGCTTGAGGAGGCGTGGAAGGTATATAATTCAATCTTTCTATTGTCCCGTGTTGTGGGTGTCAATCATACATTTCTTCTAGTAGTGTAATATTGGTGACCAATTACTGTCCAGTATCCATTGTCTTTCTGCAGTGTTAGTTTTCCACATCCAGTGACTCTTGTCAGTATTGAAGTGTCACTAGTGAAAAAGAACGGTGAGCAACTGAAAATGAGCAGGGATGCACAGTGAAGAGATTAAATGTAACCCAATTTCAAATAATGTTGACCTTTTTTATATTCACGTGTGGCCAATGCCTAAATTGGAGAAAGAAGAAAAAACATTTGACAGAGTCATTTGAGGAGTTTGAAGTAGTAGCACTAACTAGACTAGTAATACACTGAACAAAAATATAAACCTAACATTTAAATTGTTGGTCCCATGTTTCATGAACTGAAATAAAAGGTCCCAGAAAACACCTATATGCACAGAAAACCTTCCTCATATGAAATCCACAGTTTAGGGCCTATTTAACTGTATTTCCTTACTGGAACAAAGTAAAATCTTTAAATAGTTTGCATGTTGCATTTATAGATCTGTTCAGTGTATATTGACACAGACAGCGCTCTAAATTCCACGTCCTCATTAGTACCTGTGTTATGCTTCTAAACCAGACCCTGTTCCTCTACCTGACCACGTTTATGAACCATGGCTACCAGGAGGAGGAGAACTGCCAGAATCATGCGGCAGTTTCGCCCAAGGACCGGCCAGAGAAGAGAAACACCGCCTTATAACTACAAAACATGATTAACACAGATGTGGCATATGCTGTTTAGCTGTGTATATAGTGTATTTATTACTTAACAGTATTCATTTTCTAAATTGGTCATGTTATTAGGTAGTTTATCAGCCTAAGCTGTAAGGTTAAACTGCTCCTTTTTCATTCATTCTTAAATCCATCTTGATGGGTTCTCAACAAACTGCTGCCAGATTGTAATCAACATCAAAAAAAGCATTTTATTTATCCACTTAAAGTAATATCAGTTGTATTCCTTATCAATGACATTCATATACATGGCGATATAACAAAGGGCCAACGAATGATGTAAACAGCAGCTGTGTGTGTCTGTCACATGTACTGGAAAGTAATTATATTCCTTATGGATCATTTTCATGGTTACATCTGTAGCCAGTTTACACAAAACTGGCTACTGGCTCCCCTTCCCCAACTACTGTGAATGTACCACTTCAATCATTAAGAGGACATAATTGAAGAAAAGCTCATTGGACCAATAATGAACATATCCACTTAGTAATAGCCTTAAGAAACAGAAAAAAACTAAGATTTTCCTAATGGCAACAAAACGCATTTGTTCCCGAACCGAACAAATTTAATATGGCAACTTCACTCTAAGTTTATATATATATATACACACACACACACACACACACATATACATACATATACATATACATATACATATACATATACATATATATATATATATATATATATATATATACACACATATATACATATATACACACATACATATATACATATACATATACATATACATATATATATATATATATATATATATACTATCCAGAAAATGGTTAAGACAAAGTCCAAATGAAAAGCAAATCAGAACTTTTGGTGAAATGTTATGAGATGGATTAACAAAAGCCAAATCAAGGAACAATTCTAAACAAAATCAGTATAGGGCCTAGTAGTAAAATGAAAAAAAGATTTGAAAGGCATTTCATGAATGTGCTTCATCCTGTCAGTGACACCGGCTCTCCTTGTAACTTGGATCCAGACCAGAGATGTTGATATGGGGGTTGCGGTGGGTGAATCAAATCACTTGCATCTTCTCTGAATTTTAAACACCCTCAGCTTCCCTTCCTTCCTATAGACTGATGCCATTCATTGGCCAGGGAGGAGACACTGCTCTGAAAACAGTGGCATGTCGTTAAAGCAGTCCCCAGGTAGAGGATGGGTTACCTCAACCAGCAGCTCGGAACAGGATGAAAGGAGTAGAGGAGGGGTTAGCTGGAGCGTCTTGGAGGTGGTACAAGACAGTCTGAGTTCCCCCAGTATTCTAGGAAAAAAAAAAAGTCTATTGCTCATTGGGTGGCTTTGGTCTTCTTTCCTTTGCTTTTCTTGTCTTTCTTCTTGAGCCCATCCATGTGTGCTCTCAGGAGGTTAGAGTATGCCTGGCAAGAAGAGAGCACAGACGTATTGATAAGTAGTGTAAATTATTTACATAATCGTTTGTAGCATTACATACAGACAGGTGACAAATTAAAGGAAAAACCAACAGTGTGTCTAAGTAAGGTGTTGGACCATGAGCCACCCAAACAGCTTCAATGTGCCTTAGGATAGTTTCTACAAGTCACTGGAACACCATTTTTCCAAAAGATGTTCCCTCATTTGGTGTTTTGATGATAGTGGAGGGAGAGCGCTGTCTAACACATTGTCCCAAAATATCCCATAAGTGTTTGCATTGGGTTAAGATTTAGTGACCGCAAAGGCATTTATTTGCATCATTGTTTTATACTCATCAAACCATTCAGTGACCTCTTGTGCCCTGTAGATGGGGCATTGCCATCCTGAAAGAGACCCAATAATGAACCTTCGATCAAAGTCACTAATGCCATATGTCCATTGGTGCTTTACCCCGGCACAGGGCTACACCAGTAATTTATGCTAATGTTGGCTTTAGACTTTCCTGTTTCGACTATATATTTGGTACCAAGGACTTAAGGAGGGGCTCAGGTGGGGTGGGCAAGTAACTATCAACGCAATTTGGTTTTCCGGTTGCGAAAAATAAAAGGCGACATTTTTCTGGTAGTAAAATAAAATAAACAGTAACGCCATTCTCAGTTTGTTTACAATACGGCATTTGAACTTGGGCAATAAAACTAATTTCTTCCTCAAGCTCCTGCGACCTTCTCCAC
This sequence comes from Esox masquinongy, assembly GCA_016801175.1. Taxonomy (NCBI): domain Eukaryota; kingdom Metazoa; phylum Chordata; class Actinopteri; order Esociformes; family Esocidae; genus Esox; species Esox masquinongy. The sequence continues at coordinate 23,905 of JACXGI010001075.1, read as the reverse complement.
CTACTCATGACACTGCAACTAAGCCATTGTAGTCATTATTTAGTTTAAGTATTTTGTCAAAACTATTCACCTTTAATAGAAGAATTTGGGAGAATTCTGAGATAATTTTGTGTTATAGGTTCTGCAGGCCACGTGTTGGTCTCAGCACTCCATTTTTCTATTGAGTCAATGGCATCGTACCATCTTCGGTCGTTCCAACTCTTTCCGTTTTTAGTCTTTGCTTCCCCGTACTGTTGATGTATTTATTTTATTTTATCAGGGATCTGTTTGTTAGATCGGATGAGAACCATTACAAAAAGCATAAGACTAAGCAAATCGCTACACATTGCTTTTCGAATAGCACAACATGCAGCGGTTTCATAGCACGTAGCACGTCAACCCGCAAACAACGCCCTAAGTCCTAAAGCCCGGGGCTTAGCACCAAGTGAGAGCCGGGATACTCGGTCACGGCCTAGTGGCCGACTGGCGCCGGCCTGTGTCAATGGAAACAAACATTTCTGGACTTTAGGGTAAAACACCAGTGTTTGGCACCAGTGGAAAAAAGGCATTAAATCCTTTTCCTCGTGCCAGCCTGATTCCAAAAATCAAGGTCACCTGGGCCTGGTCAGCATTTTTATACAGAGCAAGATAGGGTGTTAATTGTTTAATTGTCTCATGCAGAACACCTGTATGCACGCATCTGCATTTATGTTCCTCCACTCATTCAGGTTTTTCTTCAGTTTTACCATTTTCCAAAATGTAGAATAATAGTGAAGACATCAAAACTAAGTAATACATATGGAATCACGTAGCAAGCAAAAAAAAAAGTGTTATTTTCTTTCAGATCTAAATACATTTAATATTGTAGATTCGTTAACATAGCCACCCTTCACCTTGACAGCTTTGCACACTATTCTCTCAGCTTTAATAGCTACATTTTTATTATAGACTGTCAATTAATTGTTGCCACCCTAGAATTAAGAGCATCATTTATTTGTTAAAATATCTAGTACCTACCATCTGGAACTTGATTACTTCTTTTGTGCTAACCTGGAGATACAAGGAAAACTACAGTTAGCACTGCAAAGTATCATATCAACAACAATGTCACAATTATGTCCTTTACTCATTAAAAAAAAAGACCTGACACGTGTTGATAAAGACGTTACGGTTAAGGTCAAACAATTAATTTGAATTTGCCACACCCTAAACAAAGCAGAACTAATTTATTTAGACAAATAGATACCAAATTCAATGATTAAAATGAAAGACACATTCACAGCTCAGTTCAGAGTGGATTTCAACCTTGGTAGGAAAGACGAATATTTATTCTAAATACACCCGAAAACCCTTTGGTCAATTAGTTAACTGCCACATGATGCTGTAGACTTACCACTGTGCTAATTTTCTTCTTGCCGTCTGACGCTCTGAGTAGACACTTGTTGTCTGCTGGTTCATAATTCTCTGGGTGGCCTTTCCTGGGGACTGGTTTGGTTCGCCCATCATCTGTAAGGTTAGTGACAACAAGTAGTCAGAAATATTCACCTCAAACCTGAGTGACCTCAAAACAGGAAATACTAGGCGTTGTATTAACATATCCTAGAAGAATTGAGTAAAGCTGAGAAATCGTAAATACAGTTGCTATCATAAGGTTGCATACCCTGGCAGAAATTGTGAAATTTTGGCATTGATTTTGAAAATATGACTGATCATGCAAAAAAACTTTTATTTATTAAGGATCGTGATCATATGAAGCCATTTATTATTGCATAGTTGTTTGGCTCCTTTTTAAATCATAATGATAACAGAAATCACCCAAATGGCCCTGATCAATAGTTTACATACCCTTTAATGTTTGGCCTTGTTACAGACACACAAGGTGACACACACGGGTGAAAATGGCAATTAAAGGTGAATTTCCCACACCTGTGGCTTTTTAAATTGCAATTAGTGTCTGTGTATAAATTGTCAATGAGTTTATTAGCTCTCACATGGATGCACTGAGCAGGCTAGATACTGAGCCATGGGGAGCAGAAAAGAACTGTCAAAAGACCTGCATAACAAGGTAATTGAACTTTATAAAGATGGAAAAGGATATAAAAAGATATCCAAAGCCTTGCAAATGCCAGTCAGTACTGTTCAATCACTTATTAAGAAGTGGAAAATTCAGGGATCTCTTGATAACAAGCTAAGGTCAGGTAGACCAAGAAAGATTTCAGCCAAAACTGCCAGAAGAATTGTTCGGGATACAAAGAAAAACCTACAGGTAACCTCAGGAGAAATACAGGCTGTTCTGGAAAAAGATGGTGCGGTTGTTCCAAGGAGCACAATACGACGATACTTGAACAAAAATGAGCTGCATGGTCGAGTTGTCAGAAAGAAGCCTTTACTGCGCCAATGCCACAAAAAAGCCTGTTTACAATATTCCCGACAACACCTTGACACAGCTTCTGGCACACTCATTTGGAGTGACAAGAACGAAAGCTGCCCTAATGCACGAAAGCTGCGCATGGGACGCTCTTGGACTTTCCAGCACGACATTGACCCTAAGCACAAGGCCAAGTTGACCCTCCAGTGGTTACAGCAGAAAAAGGTGAAGGTTCTGTAGTGGCCATCACAGTCCCCTGACCTCAATATCATCGAGACACTCTGGGGAGATCTCAAACTTGCGGTTCATGCAAGACGACCAAAGACTTTGCATGACCTGGAGGCATTTTGCCAAGACGAATGGGCAGCTATACCACCTGCAAGAATTAGGGGCCTCATAGACAACTATTACAAAAGACTGCACACTGTCATTGATACACAGTATTAAGAACTAAGGGTATGCAGACTTTTGAACAGGGGTCAGTTGTGCACTATAGGCATACTTATCCCTTATCAAAAACAGTAACACTGTATTTAACTATTAAAGCATGGCCTATCAATGAATAGACCAGCATATTCTATACGCAACAAACTGAACACAGGGTGAAGGCGCTAGCAGACCCATGTGTACGTTTTGGTTTTTATCTGGGTCACCCAGGGCCTTCTACACCTGTTCTAATCTGGTTTTAATCAAATTAAACACACTTTTCTCAGGCTTTTATTACCTGTTTCAGGATTGGCTGTAACAAGGCAAATAATGTTCTCTGATTACTGCAAGATCTACACTGATGCATTTCTTTCCAAAAGGTAAATGCTCACATCTTTTTTAGGTTCACACCAACAAACGTTGTCACTTGATAAAGGGTCACTTGATAAAGTGCCAGGAAAACATTTCCCAGACCATTACTCCACCACCCCCAGTCTGTACTGTTGACATCATGGGTTCAACTACACATGCTGCTTACTCCAAATCCTGACCGCTATCAGCATGACAAAAAAGGATTTGTTGGACCAGGCAGTTTTTCACTCCTTAATTGTCCAGTGTTGGTGTTCATATGCCTACTGAAGTGGCATCTTGCTTTTAGATGATAGAAGGGGAACTCTGTGTGGCCGCAATAACGTATCCGTGACAATGGAAACCCAAGTCGCCTTTTCAATCCAAGCTGTATGTGCCCACAGGACTGCCACTGACTGGATGTTCTGTTTGAAGCACCTTTCTCTGTAACCACTACAATTACTGTCGATTACTGTATTACACAATTGGAAAGACCTAAACAAACAAGATGTAATTTCTCGGGAAATGCCAAACATTGATTAAAACATGTTCCCTTGTTGAATACTACCTGTAAATACTGGGCAGAGAAATGTTAGTAGACACTTGTTTCCACTCTTCGACAAAGACAAAACACAGTCGGAGGATCTCTGGAGGCGTATTCGATTAGTTACTGCAAAACAGTTGCTTGGAGTAACCACATGAGCAATACCATGTATAATCGACATAAAATGTGAACTTACATTTCTTTAACGTTATAGCCACACTGCCTGATGTCCGGCATTTCTGAAACAGCCGTGTCAGCTCCGTCAAAAACTAGGAGGAAAATAATCCGATTGAGATTATACAATTAGAAATTAGCTAGCTCGATAAATAGTACAGTACGATTGGAAGTATTCGTTACAACTGTAAGGACGTAACTAGCTTTACTGACCGCCGGTACCGCGGACAACTAATTGGATGAGTTAACATTACAATAGTAGCTACCTACACTAGCTGATGTTTCTAGTTTATAAGCAGCCAGCTGCAGTTGCCACTAAAAGTAATTTCGTTATAATAGATCTATCTACACAATTTTTTTCTCTACCTTGTTTATGGATACTTACAACAAGAAACGTTTCCGCATATTACTGGAGTTACTTTTGTCTGACTGACCACAAAACAGCAATTGAAACCAGCTATGTAAAAAACGGAAGATGGCTAATAATGTTACTAGCTCACGTTAGCTAGCTACTGCTGCAGCAGGCACCAGTGATTTCTACAAGGCCAATTTGCACAACACCTACGAAATTATACCAGTCTCGTCATATGGTTTGTACCTTGACTATATCCACTTTTTTAATGTAATGTTTTGTAACTTACCGAGTCATTTTCAAGTAATACCATGATGTCTACTGCAAATACGTTGCTTCAGCTAGGCGTGCTGACTAGCTAACTCTCGGAGAAGCACCACTGAGAAGCACACGTACTACATTGTTAAACCCGCCCAGTGATCTTTGAACTAGCGAAGTGAAACACACGTTCGAAAATTGACATTACTGCCATCTACTGTAGGGAAACCAGAATAAAACAAAACGAGAGACTTCCTCTCCTTTTTTCAAATTGTGTATTTATTTTGTTCCAAAAATAGTGAGCTATCAAAGGTATAACTCGTAACAGGTTAGAAATATGATAACCCAAATGTACATTTTCAGTAGGAAAAACAAGTATAAACAAATGAGACAATTATGAAAGTTCAGTTGCTTTGTAAATACAAAAAATGGCAAAAAAGCCACACAACAGGCATTTGCCTAAAACAATTAACAACACAGAATACTCTGTGGACACTGTTATAGCTGAATGAATGCCCATCCAAAACAACAGTTTTGAAGATGCAGTTATAGTGCAATAATAGATTAACTGCAGTCAACTGTGATATTTTGTCTGTAGTAATTGTAGTAAAACTGTACAATTAAACCAGAAAAAAGCGATACTACATAAACAGAACACCTAGCCTTTTGAGAGTGCACAGTCAGGGTGATCACCAAGGTCAGCAAGACTTAGAGTAAACTGAGAGTTCCAGTCCCTGTCAAACACCGCCCTGAGCTGTCCCTGCAGGGCCTGGGTCCTCCAGGTCCAGTGTGGGCCATGCTGGGAAATCACCAACCCCACTCCAGCTGTGACGTTGAAGTAATCAGCTGACCAGTTAGATGTCCCTGGTGAGCAGAACGATTGGGAGGTCAAGTTATTCATTACCTCTAGTGACTTCACAAAAGAACTGTTCACATTAATATACAGTATTATCACAAAATATGTTCTGACAAATTAACTGTCATGTCATGCTGCTACAGCTGTCCATTCCTTACCAATATATGTCATTTTGTCAGTCACCATGTATTTATTATGGTTTACTCTGGAGTGGGGAATTTCTGACTGGTTCCCTACTGGAACAATTGCCAGTTTCTGGAAAATAGGGTAAGCTGGCATTACAGTACAGAAAAGACAACAACCACATTAGTTTAAAATAATAACAGTGTATGTGTCTCCCTACCACTAGAATGCTAGCGTGCTGGGCTGGGAAAATCAGGGAGTCCAAAGACTGAAGGAAAGGCAGCATGGATGGATCAGAATCACGTCCACAGCTGACAAGCAGACGCACCTTAACATTCCGCTCAAAAACAGCCCTCCTCAACGCATCATCTATGTCTGGCCAGTACCTAGAGGATAAGTTAGAGGTAGATTCAGTGAATGTTACAATATTATAAGAACACAGTTTTGTTTAGTACAAAATTGGGTAGAAAAGTGTGTTCACCTTTGAGGGTGCATGAAGCGTGTGGTGGGGAAATACTCCATGACTGCCACATCTATGTAATGCTGAGCCCCTGAGATCCCTGAAAGTATAGCTTCCAGGTCCTGAGTCCGAGATGCTGGGCAGAAAGAGGGAGGAGAAGCCTGGGGGAGAAAATAGTCACCGATGGAACAAGTAGAATTGTAATGAAATTTGATTAAATCTAAATTTAATCCGATAAGTGTCAGGCAATGGACACTTCAATTGTCACGGATTAAATTCAGACTAATGGTTTTCTGGTTCTAAATGCAGAGAATGGAGGAGCGACAGAAGCAACTAACTGAGATGTAGATTTTGCTTGTAACGTTATCAGTCTCCAGCAGCAGGGGGTGCTCTTTGTTGATGGCTGTGTCATACTTGGAGGGCCAAGGGTCTGGTATGGAGCTGTTGCGATGACCCATCACCCAGTAGGACTCAAAGATCTTATGGAGGTCATTAGCCAGACTGGAGCAGTTGTAGATGACCACTCCCAGTTCTTTAACCTTAGATGAAAGTGCATTGTTAACTGTCATGTAGGAAACAAGTCACTGAGAATTGTCTAAAGCTCATGACTAGACCTTTACCTGTGTAAGAGACCTCCAGTCCATGTTGGCACTTCCCAGGAATATGTGTTTCCTATCAACAATCCAGAACTTGGTGTGAAGGACACCCCCAGTCAAACGCCCAAATTGTACCTTTCTTACTTGGACTCCTGTATTACAGTTAACCAGTGTCAGCAAATTACAGGATTAAAAAATAGGAGAAAATACAGTATATATAAATTGTCACTGAGTAGTTGTTTTCAGACCTTTCTGACTTAGAATCTGTAGATCTGTGGAGTTTGTAAACACAGAGGGAATACTGGTCACGACCCTCACTGACACGTTTCTAGAAGGCAAAGCTCCAATTTGCTCCAGTATTTCCTTTCCCTGTCGATGACAGAATGTGTATGTAACGTCCATGCCAATTTACAGGCATGAAAACCTGACAACCTGACAAGGAATTTGCAGTCAACTACATGGGTTCTACCCACAAATGGAAAGCTTGTTATACATCTGACATGTTCGAGAGGTCTCAGCCCTGGAGAATACTGATTGGAGACCAATCTCTATGGCAATCATGTTGGGCCAACATCTAGAAAAGGCTATGGTCAATTGCACATCAAATGGGTTGGTCAGAGCCACACACACTTGACTTACAGGGACAGACACAAAGCAACCCACAATGGTTCAGATTCTAATGGCAGACATGTCATGTGCTTTTGATTGTGTTGACTTTGCTAAACACCTCCAGCATAAGACCAGCCTGGGTCTGTCTAAGGTTTCTCAACTGGCTTCACGAGTATACAACAGGAAGAACACAGAGGGTGATGTCAAATGGAAAGTACTGCTCATGGACACAAGTAACATAAGCGCTCCCACAGGGTAGGGTTGTCTTGCTTTAACACTTCCTGCTCCATATGTCCACTCGGAGAGACATCTTTGACGACACTTTGGACAGTAACTACGTCAACAACATTGGGCTGCCCCATGCTTTAAGTGTAGCATACATTGAAAATATCACCTGAGGGGAAGTGGCCAAGTAACTTGAGCGGTAGGGGTAGACAACCTTACGAATGAGCAAAATCAAAACAAAAAATAAATTTTCAACCAGAAAGGTGTTATTTTAATGTGTTATGCTTCATAACACATTAAACTGTCCGGGTCCAGTTTAATGTGTTATGCTTCAGATTATTACTTCTAAAGAAGTCTATAGAAGTAATAATCTGCTTCTCCAAAAATAAGCTCCAATGAGCTCCAGAAACCCTGGGTGAACATGCTGTTCTAGTTGGACAACCAACTCAGTGGTGACCAACACGAAAGTGGAAAAGGCTTTAAAGCATCTCAATTTCCTAACTGTGATGGCAACATCCTTTTCACAAATGACCATCTGTCTGAAGGATGCAAGCGTGTTGCTGCCGGGCTGCTTAAAGAAGCCACAAGCTGCACTGGACAGGATACAGAGTATGGAAATTATGATGACAATAACAATGAAATCCCGCCGACCCTTCCACCACTATATAGAGACGGAGTGAACAGCAGTCAGATGACTCAGTGACATGCACACACAACCTGACCATGAGCTACCACAGAAGAGAGACTATACTGGCAATCCTCAACAACTAGGTGTCTAGCATCAACTGACTTAAACGAATGTGGCTACGGTTGTGTAATTTAATGTAAATTATGTTTGAAATTGGGTTATGGTTAATCAGTTACATTTTTTGTTTTTAACTCACAGGTAAGTCAGTGGAAGAGTTGACATTGATATCTTCTCCAGTAAGAGTCCAGTAAAAGGAGGCCACATCAACTTGGCTGTTTGCCATGGACAGGAGATCTTTCCAAGCCTTCTCAACTGGGGTTCCAAATGTTGCATTGTCATCATATTTCATGTACAGAGGAATGCTTTCCACAAGCACAATTCTGAGGAATTTTACAAAAGGACCTTACAAGACTGTACTGTGTAAATGAAAAACATACAACTGCACTTTGGTGAACTGTTAAAGGGACAGTTTGGAATTTCAGCCACAGTCTATATCTACCTTTCCCAGTCAGATGAACAGTGTATATTTTTTTCTTCCATCTTGTCAGCTCAGGGATTCAAACCCAACAACCTTTTTTGTACCAGCCCGACACCAGTCGTGAGACTATCCGCATACCATAGGTCTCTCCATAACGTTTTAGTAAAATATTAAAGATAAGTTTCAGTAGCATTAGCGTAAAGTATATTTTTTGCAAATAATTAACATTTAGTGGGGCACTGAAATGTACTCTAACGTGACATAACAAAGTATATGTACATTTGTATGCTAAGTATTCCACTGAGACCAGATTGTCTAGCTAGTTAGCTGCTGCTTGTGAAACTACCAAAACATGTTTCCAGGCTCAGACACACACTAAGGTAATCTGACTCTGGGAAAGTAGTTTTCTTGCCAACATTACAAACTATCCCTGTAAGTAGAATTATAGTTACATATTTTAAGTTAAGAAACACAATATTACAAGGTACTACAACCTGCTTTGCTCTTGAGAAAAGTTATTTTCATCAATTATGTGTTGAAAGATCTGGTTCTGCTTTTGGACTGCTTCATCTTTAGTGAACTTCTCCAGGATAGAAACGGAGAACAGTGCACCCAAAACAGTTAAACAACCCACTGCCAAAACTATAGTCCCAATCCTATTTGATCCCTGAGAAAAGATACATAAATTATTTATTAAGAGTTAGCCAAAACAGAACTTAAAAAAAAACATGAAAAATAGTTCACAACAGTTTGGCAAGAAATTCTTACCCTTCGATTTGGAACATAACTATCATGTAAAGACTTGTAAGGAGAGGACATCTCTGGAACTAATGTTTCCGACATCCTGTTGAAATCCAGACCAAGAACATTAGTCATTCTGGTCATTTTAAAAAGAACATGTAACATACAAAAGAAACTTACTAAAAGCTAGTAAAGCAGGTGTTGCGACTGAGCGACTTTCCTCTTCTTCTACTATGCAAGAAACTGATATGAAACTGTGCCATTTACAGTACATACTAGTACATGGTTCCTGTTTTTCCATTTCCCTTTAACATAAGGACATATGACAACAATTGTAACATTTTGCAACCTACCACTTTATCCTTGCAATATTGTCAAACAGAAGGCGTTGGAAAATTAAAACAAAATTATTTATTACACAGTTTATTACAAAAAACAATACATTTTCTATATTAGGCACAAAATTATAATCATTTATTAAGGAAACCAACAAAAGGTATTTCACGTCTTTAAGGGTACAAATAATAAAGGTGACTAGGGGATCTGAACTGGGTATACAGAACGGGACTCATTTAAGTAATTGACTACAAGAGATAAAACTTTCACAAAGCAGAATAGCAGCAGCACTTTAAACCATAGAGACCAAAATCTCATTGAATAGAGACAGTAAGTGTAAACAAGTTCTGTAGCCTACTTTGTGTATGAAACCATATATCCCAAAAAGCTCTGTGGCAAAGGGGGAAATTCCTGTTTCAATGGTATGTACAGCAGACTACAGTACACACAATGGATAGGAAAAGCATTCGTGATGAACAGCAAACCATTAATTAAATTGCGTTCTCAGCTTCCTTGGTATCTGGAAAGGAATCATGTACTTATAATTCTACAGAATGGAAGCCACTCACCTTATCAAAAGGAGGCTTAAAGTATGGCGTTTCAGCATATAAGGTTTAAGGGACCCAATATTACAACATTAGTGCAAAATACAAGGTAATCTAGATCATAAACTCTTCGATTTGTACAAGAAATATTTTGATTACTTACACACACACAATTACTGCCGATTCAATTGTCAAGAAAAAATAAACAACAGGCGTATATTGATGTTGACACAACATAATAGGTTGGGTTTACACAGTTCCCAATTCCAATATTTTAGACAAGGACATCATCTTTGATTGGTGAAAAGAACAAATGTTTGTAAAATGTTTGGAATTGGTCCGCCAGTGTAAACAGCCATACGGCCCTCCTTACATGGCATTATGGACAGGAGCTCATAGAGTGTGGCGTGCTTATTGAAATATGAGGCAGTGACCAGCAACAATATTGGAGGAAATCTCTGGATAGCCACAATCAACAGCATTGGAGTTGGTAGTGTTCAAAACATTTACAAGAAATGTGTCAATGGTTCTTTGGTAAAATTTAGGCCACGGATGATTGACCACAAAAGGGAAATCAAGAACGGATCAAAAGCAGGGAAAAGAACGCTGATATGATCTCTCTAACCATACCTGCAATCAACTGACCCATTATGACAATCCAACATATTGGTTATACAAACCTTCCAAAAGGAGCCAGCTGGTAGAAGGCCTGTGCTTTAAAGTTTAACATCTCTTAGCGGAGCACCACAGCTCCTCCAGACAGTAGCCAGGTGACTAACCCTGTTCTACCCAAGCACCAAAAGCCCTCCTGCCCCCGCTCGCCCACCACACATACATACATTCTTAGACAAATTGTTAGTGCTTTGAAAAAAGAAACATTTAGTGTCTGACAGTGCATGAGAAAGAAGACCTGAATTCTATCTCTTTTTATCTCTTTTTAAACTCTTTTTATCTGGAGAATAAATAGGTTTCTACTGGCAGTGTGAGATACCTTGAAAAGCAGCGACTCCCAGAGACATTCCTACATTGAATCCTAAAAACGCCTCTCTTAAGAAACCAGAAAGACAACTATTACTCTTAGCTCAAAAGTGTGCAAGAGCCAACTTATAAACTCAAGTTTATATAAGTCTGGTCCATAGAGTGGGAAAGTGGTGAAGGAGGAAATTTAAAACAAGCACTGAAGTTTTAGACGAACCCAGTCCCTGGCTAATCAATGGATCTAGGAGAACACCAAAATTAATTTGGCCACACATACACACTACTCATTGCTTTAATTTTCACCTTACTATATTACTTTAGTAACCAATACATCCATAATATCGTGTTAACTATACTGTGCTCTAAGTTGATTGCAGCAACAATGAATCAAATCACAGAAATTGATCAACAAAAAACAAGTAATCAAGTATGCTTTCTAATTTAGAGTGTGAACTTGAGATTAACTGAGGTATGGCACTATATGTGGCCTTGTCTTAAACCGCATGGCCTTGTGTGTGTGTGTGTGTTACAATCTTCTTACGCCATGGCAGCTCAAAATGCATTTCAGTTGTCTAATAGTGCACACAGTACTGTAGTGTTCTTGTGCAGTGAAGCCACAGTTCCTGCAGTGCCATTTCCCCTTCTCAAATCCACTCAACACCTGGTGTTGCTGGTCAGTAGTAGAGTAGGCACTGTGTTCTAGGACATCAGACCACATAGCTTTCTGTTTCTGAGGACATAGCCAGCCTCTTGATGCTCTCACTGGGCCTGGAGCTGGCAGGGGGGTCCCCACCACCCCGTTGGGAACTTGAGGAACTCCAGTTTCTTGAAGGGGCCCTGGATGGCTTCACCCCGGCTGAGGAGGGGGCACTAGGAGTGCAGGCTTTGGGTGTTTCAAGGTACACACTTGGTTCAATTATAGTGTTGATGACTGAGGAGAAAGAGAAATCAGGAATATGACATTAACACATCTGAAACACTTCTGGGACATTTTTATCATCCCAGCAAGCTAGAGGACGACAGGCTTTCTTCATAGATTCTGAACATACAAGGGAGTTTCACCTAGCCACTATGCATCACTTTTTTTGTTGGGTGCTTGTTCTTCGGGGTTTCTAAGCTGGGTATCTGTAGAAGCACTTTGTGACAATTGCTGATGTGAAGAGCTTCATCTGACCCCCTCCCCACTGACTTTGTAATGTCCAGGTGGAGATAATGGCATTGCCTTATACCCAGCAGAAAAGGTCCACTGATATGTTCATCTTATCACATTGCTAGCTCAAAAATGTAAAAAGAAAGAATTAAAAAAGTAATCCACCAGCATATATGCACTGGGAGAGGTTCCCATTCCCACCAACAAACATAGATTGAGCTTGCAGACACCCGACCCACCAAAAGACAAATCAGCCCTGTCCAACACCCCACCCATCCACCCTGGACGGCACTGAGCCAATCTGTGGTAGCTTCTGCTGAACCCCTAGGCACTGACAGCAAACAGTGAACAGGATTCAAACTCCTGGCCGCAATCACGTAGTTACAAAACTCGGATAACACTACGATTTTAAGTGATTCTTGTTTACATTATGGTTTTACACAATTATTGTGGTTGAGCACATACCCTCAAGTTGTTTCTGAACTCTTCTGAGCTCTTTCAGAATAGACGAGATTTCCTGAAATACAAAATGGGCAAGTTACATGGCTGAAGGAAAAAACTAATTGACTCAAATTACTATGAATGTGATTAAACATGGGATATACCAACCTTGTTTGAGCTTTTCAGGATGGGCATGTCATTGTCAGCACTGAGCTTCGCTTCAATTTCCTCCCAAATGTCTGCTTTGTTATGGAATAGCACCCTGAAAGCACATAACACCAATTCTAGAGCACAGTTTTAACCACACTTCCACCTAGATTTAATCCACCTCATAGGCTTTGTTCATGTAAGCCTGGACTTGCAGGTCTCTCTGGAACTACCACCCAGTACAGTATTGTCACAGGTCAGACTTGCCTACGTTTAGGAGCCAATATTACCAGACCATTACATTTGGAAATTTGCCAGTTGCACAGAATCCCCCCTAAAAATTCTGCCACTAAGAATATAATGTACAATGTTGATTGATCTTGTTTTCCTGGGCAGTTTTATTTATGTCTGGTAAGCTAACTTAACCAACTCCAGTCCCTAGTTTTAGGTTACAGCATAGTAAACTAAAGTTGATCATTTTTAAAACATTTATTTTCATCACTTCAAAAATTGCTGCCAGCAACTCGTGCTTTTGTCTTAAAGCTAAAAGGCAATGAGTGTTGCTCATAAATTAGAAAAATGACCTTTGTCTGCACATCGCTCAGGAATAGTTGCAATATTAAAGAGTCATATGTTGCGAGGTTCCATTATTCAAACACATGACATGGCATTCCAAGGTGGTGTTTTTTGGGAGCACCAATGCCACGCTAGGTGGGAGCTTTGACTGTGCTACTAGCTTATTAGTGGTTGGGAAAGCTCAAGGGTGATGCCAATTGGAAAGTATCATCAGCTGGGGTTTCCAGTTCATACCACGCTACAGCCACTACCTCAGATGGCTAAGGCACCTGCAAAAGCTAACAGGTGCCCTCATCAGTGGACCCACATGACATCCTGGTTGGAGGAGCAGTGTGGAAAACAAGGCTTGGCGCGGATGTCTATGAGGAAAGCTTGTAGCGATCTAGAATCTTTCACTTGAGAGATGTTGCAATGAAACGTGGCTGGACATTTAATTGGATATGATGAAATAGAAGAATGGTCAAAAGAGACCTTTTGACAAGTGTGTAATAAGGTAACTGAATACTTTTCAATATCATGCTTAGTTTACAGTGATATTCTTTATTTTAAAGCTGCAAGCTGAACCCTATCTCAGCTCATGTCATTCCAGTTGCAGCATGAATAACAAAAGTTAATCTACAATATATAGTCAGTTTTTGTCCAGAAATCTCCAGTAAAAGTGAGAAGGGCATAGCTTTGGCCCAGGTCAGAGCTTTTCTGCTGAAGCCATATTCCAGCGACACCCTCATAGGTCTGCATATATAGAAACAGAAGTCTGAACTTATTGGATAAGACACCAAGGGAAACCACAGATGGAAAATGGTGTACCACGATGTACCACATATCATATGGAGAATTACAATACACAGCCCACATATTCTTAGCCCTTTAGCCATGCTGGGAATCTGTGCTCATTGCTCACTGAAGCACACAGAGCTAACAAGATTACTGCATATCAGAGAGGATTAATACAACATCTGACCTGAGGCTGGCATGAGACATGTGAAGAACGGGAATGCATTGTAAACTTTTGCACATGCACATCACATTTGCACATCCATGTATAAATCCTTACTTTATTTTCTCTGCTAGTTGCTCTGTGTTTTCTCTAATAGCCAGTGAGATCTGGGATAGAGGAGTCAACATCAGACCATCCACAGATTCCTGGATAGACACACAGAGACATATGAAATAGACACAGAGAGACATGAGAAAAACGCGTTCAGTCAGCTCTCCAGCTCACAAAGACAAGACTGAACACAGTACAGGACACAGAACCGACTGCTCTGAACAACAGAAGGTCTAACCTCTTCCTGGTTCCACCCTCCGTGCATTGAGTTTTGTTCCTGGTTATTCATCATCGTCTGGTCAGGGTGCCTGCCTGTAGCTGACCCATTAGAGACTCTCTGGAAGTTCACACCAGCCTCAGGGACTGAATGGACCAACTGAAACATAACCAGAACCAGTCATTAGCCTAAACAGTAGTGATTATCATACACCAGTCATAAAGGTGAGCAGATACATAAACCGAAAAGAAACCAGAATCAAGATAAAACCATGGATTTACAATCCTACAGTGAATCCGACAGTGAAATGTTTTGCAATGGCCACAGATGTGAGAGCTATATAAGAAAAATGCTGTTGTGTAAGTGAACTTATAAATATGCCACAAAGAAGGCTGGGCAGTCTGAGTAGATGACTGTGCGCCCTGCTAGCACAAAGAAAATTAAAACCCATGGTCATATTTAGCCATAATTAGTGTTCATCTTCTGACATACTGGGATTTTGTTGCTACAGAAAATAATTCAATTGGAGAAATGTGAGGAGGCAGTGCGGTTGACGCACCTCCTCCTGGGTTGTCTTGGCCTCCACTCCATTGGAGCTCTGAGGATCAGCATCACCAGCCACATCATGGATCTCCCTGGCAAGGATGGCCAGATCTTTAGCCAGGTCCTGACTTAGTCTAGAAAGGGGAGAACAAACCACCATCGAGACACCTCAGCCACTCCTCCAAGAGGGAGCAGGCCGGATAATTGAAACTCTCTCACTACTGTTGAGAACCCAAGAATCACTTCAATCACTGTACAGATAATTGAAGCACTTGGCAGTAGGATGACAAAATGGCTGACAAAGTCCCCTCGCTTTCTAAACTTACCTCGCTATCTCAGCACTGTGGGAGGACCAGCTCTGGTAGGCATCTCCTTCGTGGCTCTCCTGGTCTGAATCTCGAGGGCGGGGTTGGGGGCGGAGGGGGATGAGGGGCTGGGAGCGGGAGGCTGAGGGTGTGTGGGAGCGTTTGTGTTTAGGGGTGGTCTGGTTACCAGAGTCATACTCCTCCTCCGAAGTGGAGGTGTAGTCAGAACCTTTCTGTCGTCGCCTGGAGCCTTAGAGCCATGAATTGGTTTGAAGGGTGTTCGGGGGTTAGAACAGTGACGAGAAGGAAGGCGGGGAAAAACAGAGAGAGACCATGAAAGGAATGAACCACAGATCCCATTTACCCAGAGACACAGGTAGAAGGGTTTTTGTAGGGCTCATCCAGATGTTTCAAGGCAAAACCTTCAGATTTCTATATGTCTTACAAAAAAGTAACACTCTGGAATGAGCACAAAAAAACAATAATAATAGTAATGGCCGCTGTGAAGGTTTCTGAAGACTTTGGTTATACAGAAGTGGAAGGAAGCACAGCCATGTATAGTTAGACCACAGATAACTGCTCAAAGGATATAATCTGACCTATAATATTCTCACAACATTATTCTAGACAGTAATGATATTGTGATTAAATACGTCAATCATTGTGAGAAGACTGTGCAAATGGCATCCCCTTTCACCGCAGGTATTCCAGAGGAAATTATTGAAGAGATTATAATGGCAATAGAGCATGAATGTTGTTAGTGAGGCCCTTAAAATCCTTTAAACCATGATTGATAAAACCAATCTCCAAAAGAACAAAGACTTGCACTTTCGCAATGTTAGTTGACCCAATTAATAATTCCAAACTCAATTTCAAATTCATTCAAACCAACGCATCCAGAATTGTCTCCTCTGAGCCTAAAGTGATACTTCCAAAGCAACAAATACTTTGATTTTTCATAAGACAGTTTCACAGGAAGACAGTGTTACTGTACATGTCGTAAGGTAACAGGGAGACGGACTGATGTGTGTGTAAGTTACTCACTGGCTGTGCTGCTGGTGTATTTCAGACTGCTGGAGTGGCCTCGGGGGATGGGCTTAGTAGGATCCCTGCCCAGCGCAGGCTTGGAGGTCGGCACGGCCACGGAGGCCTTACGACCAGAGCCGCCGCTGGACTCAGTGCTACGGTTGGAGAAGCCGGTCCGGGGGGCGGGGGACTCTGTATCACTGGGAGTGGTGAAGGAGCCGGTCCTCTTCCGGGGCATAGCCAGCATGTCCAGCCTGGAAAGCTGCTTTTTACCGTCCTGGCTGGCCTTAGCGGTCCCATTGGCCTCCTGGGAGTTCTGGGTGGTCCTGTCCGGCTCCGGGGCCTCAGTGTCAGACGCGTCTCCCAGGCGGGCCCGGCGGAGCATGGAGGCCCTAGTGGGGCGTGGGGCAGACATGCTGTTGGAGCGGCTCAGGGCCTGGGCCACTCTGGAAGACTTGGTGGGATCTTCTTTCTGCGCTGTATTTTTGTCTGCGGCGGGTCGGGAGCGCTCCTGGTCTGAGGAGGCGGTGTCGGGCCACCTGGGCGCGCTGGAACTCTGGAGGTCGTCACCCAGGTCCACGGAGCCAGATTTACCAACGGAGCGTCTTATCCCCAGCCTCCTGCCTAGCTCACGGTTACTGCCTGACCCCTGGAACCGCGGCTTCTCTGACGGGGAACAGCCGGTTTTAGGCTGGCGACTGGGCTCCTGGGTGGAGGAGCCGGCGGAGGACCTCTCCCTCTGAAGGCCACTGGTAACAGAGGGCTTCTTGAACCCGATCGCTGGAGTAATCCGACTGCTGCGTTGACTGGCGGTGCTGGCGGAGTCCATGTCGGACTCGCCCGACAGGGAGTCGTGGATCGGTGGAGCAGAGCTGTCAGGCGCCTGGGCCTGGAGCTTGGCCTCCAGGGCAGACAGAGCATCCGCGGTCTCCTGGAGGTAAGAGTGGGTGTCGTGACTGTCAACAGCCTGGAAGGCCTCAGCAGGTTCTGTGTAACTCATAAGAGGCTGGCTCGAGATGTGGGGGAGTTTGGTGACCTGGGCAGCATCACTGGGACGGTCCTTAGTGAAGCTCTCCTGCCGGACCAGAGACACTGAGAGCTCCTTGGGCTGAGGGCTAACTTTGACCTGGTATTCCAGGTTGGGAGCAGATGAGTTGGGCTTGACTGCCTTCTGTGAGTCGGGTCCACCCCATTGTTTGGTGAGGGTGGCTGTGGAGAACTGTGGCGTCTTGGAAGGCGGTGGTTGTTTTCTCTCAGCCTTGGGTGTATTGGGACTGGATGTCCGCCCCGGTTTGGAAACGGTCTCCTCAGAGCCGATGTAAAATGATGTAGATTTGGCTGCAAAACCGGACCTCTCATCTTCTCTGCTCCGAGTTGAACTGCCGTCGGTTTGCTCCGGTGTGGGCGTCTTCCTATGCTCCACAACGGAGCCGTCGTCTGACTCACTCAGACTGTCCGGGTCCAGGTTATTCTGGACAGCCAGGTTGAGGTGGTCCTCGTCTGGGTGTGGGGCTCTGGAACTCCTCTCTCTGACATCATAGGTAGAATAACTGTCCTGATGGACAGGATTGGTGGGAGAAAAAGTATCTTTCTTCTCCATTGACGGTGCCTGGGGCAGAATCCGCCGCGTTCTGGAACTCCGGCACTCCAGGTCCACAGGGTTGACGTTCCGACTGAGCTTCTCCTGGTGGGCCATCCTCCCACCGACTGAACGGGAACAGAATACATCTTTACCAAAGGTGATGAATCCTGACTATAACACACTGTCATTCGCATCTCTGTGTAAATTTCTATCTGCCGTCATACCTTGGGACAGCTCCATCTGTGAGGGGATGTTATAGAGGTGTGAGGTAAGGGACGAGTCCGTGTAACTGTCTGCCAGGCTGGCCCAGCGAGAAACCCACTTCGATCCCCCAGGCACCTGCAGGAAGGATCACACCAGTTGATGACCACCAGATGTAACAGATGTAACACGGAATCAAATGAAAAATAGATTTGATGATTGAAAAATCTATTAGGCGAACAGACATTTACAGATACGGAT
This sequence comes from Esox masquinongy, assembly GCA_016801175.1. Classification (NCBI taxonomy): domain Eukaryota; kingdom Metazoa; phylum Chordata; class Actinopteri; order Esociformes; family Esocidae; genus Esox; species Esox masquinongy. The sequence goes on along the minus strand of JACXGI010001075.1, from coordinate 5,324 downwards.
GTCGTCGGGCTGGGCAAATCATTTCAATGTGATAACGATTAATCGATTAACAAACATTTTGGAGGCAGAAAAACACACTCAGGCTGACATTTTTCTTCTTCAACCTCAAAGTTATCTACTGATCCGGTTTTAATCATTGTTGTAAAGTTAGAAAATCGAAGTCTGTCGTTTTTTTCATTAAAAAGGGGTAATATTAAATTAAATAAAGAAACGGGTGAAATCAAAAACCTGATCAAAACTGAATCAGTCTAAATCCAATAGATATTTTTAGGTTGTTACATTTTTGAAACCATGTTATAAAAAAAAAACCCAACCAATTCCTGACACCAGAATCTATTGAAATACAGTATATGCTTTAACTTCAGGTCCACATCACCCAACTCGTCACGTTGGGATACAAAAAAAAAAAAACAACATCCCCAACCACCATACACCCTTTTGCAATACTCAGACTGCACCCCCCCGTCCAAAAAAAATGTGCGGGTCAAACCAAAACTCAGTAGAAGGTAAAGAGCTACAACACCAAACCACCCAGAAACCATCCAGAGAAAGAGACAACAAAGATCTCACAGGGAGGTGAGGGGAAACCATGGCAAATCAAGAGACCAAAACATGTCTGTGCATACTAGAGCTTAACGGCCCAGCAGATGACATTCATTGGTTGCGTTAGCTGTGTTGTTAGCGACAACGTGACCACACAAAGCCCAGCTGGGGATTACCTGTACCAGACTCGGCCCCTGGCCTGGGGCTGGCCTTAGATCCACAGAGCTACTCTGTCTATGCTCCTCCCTGTCCTGAGCCTTAATAGGGTTATATGCTGTAGCAGTAGTCTGGCTGGGCTGCTCTGGGCCCTCAACACCAAACACCTGTCAGGAACAAAGCATTGTGTCTGAGAGGAAACACTGTCTCGGCAGGGCTGGAGACGGCCACGTCCGCTTCCCTGTCCTGTGTGACACTAGCGGGGGATATGTTAGACGGGTATGACTATCGGATACTTGACAAGGCAGTTTTTTGTGAAGGAGAAGCACAAGATGTGACATGGCGTGATATATACTTGCCTGGTTAATCTTGCTACGCGCCTCCTCCACCTCCTTATCCTGGACCTCTGTCTCAATTGTGTAAGTGCCGGCTTCGCTCAGGGTATCGTCCTCCTCATTCCCCAGGCCTCTCGGGGTTCCAACCTCCGTGGTGGGCGGGACCTCCGTGGTGGGCGGGACCTCCGTGGTGGGCGGGGGCTCCGTGGTGGGCGGGGGCTCCGTGGTGGGCGGGGGCTCCGTGGTGGGCGGGGCAACCGGCATCACAGGGGCTTTCAGGGCCACAGGTTGGTGGACAGGGGATGAGGTCTGAGCCAAGTACGGGACAGGGGGAGGAGGGGGGCTTGGTGGAGTCTGCTGGGAAACAGCTGCCACCACTGTTGGAGGCGGGCTAGCCGTCGGAGACACAGAGGAAGACCTCTCCCAGGTCGTGTTCATGCTCTGTTTAGACTCCTGTCCGGACACTCTCAGGAACTCAGTCTTGAAATCCTGGGCCAGTTTGGACCTGCGGCCAACACTCCGAAATGGTCTGGGAGTTAGGGAGGCAGAGCGGGAAGAGAAGCCGGTACTGATCCGATCCTCCGTCTTCTCCCTCCTCAGGGAGCCGGACCTCTGGGGACCTGCGGAACCAAAATCCTTCAGTGGAACGGTGTACTGCTGAGTGGGGGTGCCAGGGCCTGATCTCTTCTCCAGCTTGTGCTTGAGGTCCGGGCTGTCAGGCGGAACTCTGTTGAAGGACTGCGAACGGATCCTGCGTGGATTGTTGTCCAAGAACTCAATGATGAAAGCCTGCTTATGGTCTGCTTTGCCCTGGCTCTGGACAGGGGAGTGCGACTCCGGAGGGGAGCTGGACAGAGGCTCTGAGGACTCAGGCGGGGTGAAGGGTCTAGAGGGGGACAGCTCGGGTGGTAGTGACATGTGAGGCCTCATCGGCGGCTTTGACTGTAAAACCTGCCTCCCGTTCACAACAGGGTCCTCTGGGTCGCTGTCATCCTCATGGGGGTGGCCTGGTGACAGAAACACATTATTACTCAGGTTCAGACAGTAACAGAGGACGGCACACATTTAGACAGTAAAGAGAGTTCCTCACATGCGGAAGTCCTGTTGTGGTCGGGCAGGTCACTGTACATGTCCTCTGTCCGAGACCTCCTCCTGTTCACGTCACTCTGGACCAGCCAATCAGCCACCTTGCTCTCTGCTGACATCACCTCAGTGGGCGTCGTCACCGCCTCCTTGCCGGGGAGCTTGCGTGGCTGGCGGAAGGAGAACTTGGTGACGTGGTCCTTGATCTTCATCTTGCCCGGTGTGCACTCATCAAACTCGATGGTGAAGGAGGCGTGGCTCTGCACCGCGGGGGGAGTGGGGGCCAGGGTGGTGGGGGCGGGGAAGGCCGGGACCTCGCGGGGGTCAGTGTCCTTAGTGGGATCCTCACTGAGCGTCTGCGGCTGGGACTCCTTGGTGGGGATCTCGAAGTAGCTGGGCTCCCTGCGGTACGAGTGGATAGACCTGGACTTACTGTCCGACAGTGGCCCGGTGACCTCCTGTCGAGAGACGTCTTTACCGGCCTCTATGGGGGCAGACACATGGGAGAAACCGCAGGTCAACATCCATCCCAGAAATGTATTACAGGCAAACAACATAGCGCAGACACATTGGACCTTAGAGACATCAGTAATGGAATATCCCAGGGATTAATATAGACTAATATACTACACCAAGGAAAACTCTGCCAGTGCCAAGTATTATATCTCAAACTGAAACCACAAACAAGACCGCGACAATGGCTAGACAAACCAAACAAATGCATCAGCCAATCAGGGAGAGCCAGGTCATCTGGACGTGGGAAAAAAGTGGACACCTGGAGTCCCAAAAAAAGACAGTCTGAGAGGTAATCTGTCCCAGCCAGGCTGGGCAGCATGAGGCTAAAAGTGACCGTAACACCGCTGTCAACCTGTCCACCCAAGCTTACAGTGTAATCCATCACGCGGCAGATGGATTATATCAGGGTTCTTCACTGGCACGGCCCGCTGGGGTTCTGCGCCCTGTCCCCAGTGGGCACAACAGAGCCCAGGGAGAAACACCAACAAACCTCTCAATGCATCACATTGAACACGGAAATGGTGCCATATGGTTTGCCACTCTAATGAAATACAAGGGCCGTAACCCTTTAACTCAGAAGGGCGAATAACAGCAGTCATGAAATGTCAAGCCTCTTTCAGAAGCACACTGGCATCCTGATAAACAAATCACTTGATAGCACAGCAACAGAAGAGTAGCGTTTATTCCAGACCTGCATGGCCGTCATCTGGCCGCTGTGCTGCTCTGAGCTCGGCATCATCTTCCCCCCACCACGATGGCTGTCCATACAGAGGAGTAGGCCTGGACACTGGAGCCTCAGCTATCACTAACACACAGAGAGAGACACACAGAGAGACAAATATAGTAGTTACTCTCACTGTTAGTCACGTGGCATAATGATTGCAGCTTTAGGCCTACAAACACAGTGGTAAATACAGTGGAAAGTATCTGGGCTAATGTCATACACTGTCAGCCAGTAGCTAGGCAGCCCAGCAGTTGGAGCATCTCAGCAGTAACCCAATGAGGGCCCTCGAGCTTGAAACACTGAGCCACCAAAGTGTAAAATCTGTAATTCGTTGTACATATTTCTATGTAAACATTCCATAATGTGGGGGGGGGGGACACAAGCCTGGTCACAATTTTCTTTACAACAGACATGTCCTGTTAGACTAAACAGCCATCTAAATCATAGGGCCTTGACTCACTGGAGGTCCCTATACATTTGGTTGAATCATATGAGTACACAGACAGGGCAAAATGTGGAAAACCGCATGAAATGTGTCTTGAGGAAACGTATGAGCGGATCATCTCTGATAAAATTCCCCAGATCTAAGAACTTTTAAAGTGATACAACAAGTTCCTTCCTATTAATGTCAAGACAGTTCCTGCTCATCTGCCGGAAAATGTCTGAAACCCTAACTTTATAGGACTCAGCTATTTCCAGGCCTCTCAGAATAAACCAGGGGAAAGGGCCTTGTGTTAAAAACAAGGACACGTGATACAAAATACATAATCCTCATGGCAAGGGAATTAGATTGAACACTGCTAATCCTAACACACTGCTAATCCTAATCTTCAATAAAGGGAGGTGATAAAACAAAAATGTGTAGCTTTTCAAACAACACTGGCCTTCCGAGTTTGGTGACTCACCTCTCCAGAGCAGTCAATGTTGAGACAAACTGCTGTGCCTTCAATCTAAAGTACACAGTCAGACAAAGTACTTGCTGCGATCCTCCTTGACAATATAGACATTATTACAGTCGATTATAATGTGTTTTAATCCATTTCCAACATATGATTCATTTTCTTCTCACCCTCATAGCCATGAGTACATTTAACAGCCGATTGGCTACCCAGGATGTGACATGGCATAAATCTGTTTGGCCACATGCCTTGTGCCTGTGTGGAAAGTAAACAGCCAGACTGGAGGTCATTAACACGGGCCTGAATGAACTAAAACAACACACCTCCGAGGAGCTGTTGCCCAGTACATACAAAACATCCACAGAGAAAGACGGAGGAACAGAACGTCACTAATTCCTTTCTGCTGAACTAATGTTTAATTTCTAGCTACGCAGCATGGATGAGACATCCTGAAAAAGGCTTGTGTACACCCTCTACTACCGCACTGCTGGCGCTGGTACTGCACAAAGTGATGGTTTTTATGTCAGTATATATCAGAAATGACAAAAATCCCCATGAGAGAGTTTAACAGTTCTCACCAAACCATGAAAACCATGAAGACAAACATGTCGACACAGTTCTATGTTAAGGTCTCCGGTGGGAGTAATAAGTAGCCCTGACTGCACCCTTTCAGGATGAACTGGGCCAGACTGGGTCACACCCATTCCTACTATACACTGAAGGAGACAGCAGGCCCGCAGGAGAGGCTGTACTCCAGGCCACGCCCTGGAAGGCTGCTGGGTAAACAGACTGTCCAGGCACTGATGCACCAAGTAGGACATGTCAACAGGGTGTGGCCTGTGGAGACTCTGACATTGTACAAACTGTCTGTGACTGTGGGTGGTCAGGAACAACATGAACCCATCAAACGGGCAGAGTGGGACAGGAAGCTGGATGTCAACCTCTAATCAGAGTTGGTCTGGCTGCTGGTCTAATGGGAGATTTGTGAGTTTGTGAGCAATAAGGTGTTGGGGGGGGTATATGGCCCCACACACAGAGAGACAGCGCCCCAGCGCCCCCCCCCCCCCC
>JACXGI010001074.1:91751-104315 GCA_016801175.1 Esox masquinongy | reverse complement strand
ACACACACACACACACACACACAACACCCCTCTGACCGCAGGCAACTCATACACACACAACACCTCTCTGACCGCAGGCAACTCATACACACACACACACACACAACACCTCTGACTGCAGGCAACTCATACACACACACACACACACACACACACACACAACACCTCTGACCGCAGGCAGTGCAGGATCGATAAGAGAGCAGAAAAGCTTTTAGGATGTGCTGAGACCTGGGGATAACAAGCCACGTCACACACACACACACACACACAGGCATTCAGCAGCAGCACACACACACACACACAGACTGGATGTTTCAGGTACAGAGTGCTCTGTGGATTGAGTCTTGTTCTGAGGTCTGTGAAGAGAGTGGGCCACTATGGAACATCTGTTCCTCTTCACCTGGAAATCACAATAGGGCACCAGGAGATGCCGTGGCAACCGCAACACCAACACCCCGAGGGGATTGTGGGAAATCTGGCTCTTAGGAACAAGCGTGTTTTTTTCCTCAAGAACATGGAAGGAGCATTGGAACAGGATGAGCACTTAGGCCGCAGGCTGGCCTGCGAGGGCAAGCCATGGACTGGGTTAAGGGTCCTCACTTCCTTGTCTTTCTCTCCTGTTCCCTCTCTCTTTCTGTTTGCTCATGCCTAAGGGGTGGCATCAAAGTGTCATTCATTCTTATTGAGGCACTCTGTTGCTAAGTCTATTTCCTTGTTGAGAATTCAAAAGGAGGTAGAAAAGGTTAGAACATTTTGTCTACTGGTCACAAGGGATTTGTGGTTTTGTTTCTTAAATATTGGATGCTTCTCACAAAAGCACAAACAGATTTTGAGGAACACTGACCACAGAGGTCAATAATATACTACCTTACATACTGCTTGCATATTAACTTATAAGAAAAACAAAGGGTTTATCAAAATATTTCCACACAAAGTAGAAGTAGCCAAATGTGCTGATTGAATACGTAAAAAAAAATCAAATAATGAAACACTGTTTTACCACTATAATAAAGAACATCCTGTAATCCAGTGCATGAAGTGTTTCACAAATGTATGTTTATTTAAAAATGACCGAACTTCTGTCACCCTCACTTAGCTTGACTTCTTTTTTTGTTGTCCATCCTTCTTTCTTTCATTCATTCTCAGAGACCTCATCCTCATGTGTTATTTATTAGTGAGTGATTGTCTTGGTCATGTTTTAGTGAGTGCAATGCTTCCTCTCCGGGGTGCTCCCCCTTTCCACCCTCCCTCCCTCCCTCCCTCCCTCCATCCCTCCCTCCATCCCAGCCCCGGATTAATATTTTAGGCCCAGAAATAAATGAAATTACCCGTCAGAGTCTGCCGTGGTCCTGGGGGAGTGGCCCAGGCACTCAGGGTACTTCGGGCACCACTCTGTGGACAGCCACTGAGCTCAGGCCCAATCAGGCGAACACAGAAGAGAAGATCAGGGCAGAACCATTCACCGTGGAGGCCCTAGCTGGCTGGGTGTGGAGACAAAGAGCACTGTATACCAAAATCTGATTGCTCTCACATTCACCTGTACATTTAATTGCTTGGTATGGTTATTTTGTTGGCATCAGCACCTGGGGAGCCCGTGTTTATGCAAAGGGAATTTTGGGTGGAGATGAGTGAAGTGGAAGTCCCTAACCACAAAGCATTTACAGCCCTGTAATCTGGATAAAGGGATTTTTAATATAGAGGTGCCAGTTAAGTTTGTTAGCCATCCTTTTCACGTAAATGGATCGCTCCTACAGAGAGTTAGTAGCATGGCTGTAACTTGGTATATACAGTTGTGCTCATAAGTTTGCATACCCTGGCAGAAATTGTGAAATTTTGGCATTGATTTTGAAAATATGTCTGATCATGCAAAAAAACTGTCTTTTTTAAGGATAGTGATCATATGAAGCCATTTATTATCACATAGTTGTTTGGCTCCTTTTTAAATCATAATGATAACAGAAATCACCCAAATGGCCCTGATCAAAAGTTTACATTCCCTTGAATGTTTGGCCTTGTTACAGACACACAAGGTGACACACACAGGTGAAAATGACAATTTTCCACATCCTGTGGCTCTTTAAATTGCAATTAGTGTCTGTGTATAAATGTGTTAGCTCTCACATGGATGCACTAAGCAGGCTAGATACTGAGCAATGGGGAGCGGAAAAGAACTGTCAAAAGACCTGCGTAATAAGATACTGGAACTTTATAAAGATGGAAAAGGATATAAAAAGATATCCAAGTACTGTTCAATCACTTATTTAAAAGTGGAAAATTTGGGGATTTCTTGATACCAAGCCAAGGTCAGGTAGACCAAGAATGATTTCAACCAAAAATGCCAGAAGAATTCTTCATACAAAGAAAAACCCCACAGGTAACCTCAGGAGAAATACAGGCTGCTCTGGAAAAAGGTGTGGTTGTTTCAAGGAGCACAATACGATGATACTTGAACAAAAATGAGCTGCATGGTCGTGTTGCCAGAATGAAGCCTTTATTGTGCCAATGCCACAAAAAAGCCTGGTTACAATATGACCGACAACACCTTGACACGTCTCACAGCCTCTGGCACACTAATTTGGAGTGACGAGACCAAAATAGAGCTTTGTGGTCATAACCATAAGCGCTATGTTTGGAGAGGGGTCAACAAGGCCTATAGTGAACAGAATACCGTCCCCACTGTGAAGCATGGTGATGGCTCACTGATGTTTTGGGGGTGTGTGAGCTCTAAAGGCACGTGGGGAATCTTGTGAAAATTGATGGCAAGATGAATCCAGCATGTTATCAGAAAATACTGGCAGACAATTTGCATTCTTCTGCACGAAAGCTGCGCATGGGACGCTCTTGGACTTTCCAGCATGACAATTACCCTAAGCACAAGGCCAAGTTGACCCTCCAGTGGTTACAGCAGAAAAAGGTGAAGGTTCTGGAGTGGCCATCACAGTCTCCTGACCTTAATATCATCGAGCCACTCTGGGGAGATCTCAAACGTGCGGTTCATGCAAGATGACCAAAGACTTTGCATGACCTGGAGGCATTTTGCCAAGACAAATGGGCAGCTATACCACCTGCAAGAATTCGGGGCCTCATAGACAACACTTACAAAAGACTGCACGCTGTCATTGATGCTAAAGGGGGCAATGCACAGTATTAAGAACTAAGGGTATGCAGACTTTTGAACAGGGGCCAGTTCATTTTTTTCTTTGTTGCCATGTTTTGTTTTATGATTGCACCCTTCTGTTATGACCTACAGTAGAATGTGAATCCCATAAGAAATAAAATACATTTGTTTTGCCTGCTCACTCATGTTTTCTTTACAAATGGTACATATACTACCAATTCTCCAAGGGTATCCAAACTTTTGAGCACAACTGTAAAGCAGTCAGACAGCCATTTGATTAACCTCACCCCCAGGCTCTTGTGCATAGCCAAATTATGCCTGGCACAACAACCACTTGAAGTTGACCTCAGTCAATGTGACAAATTAACTCTATGGGATAGATCTTACTGAGTAAGATATTTGCCGTTTTTGATTGTAGACAATCAAAATACTGCAATACAGAGGCAAAAACCTCACAAGAAGTTGTTTTTCTTAAAACATTATATTCAATGGAAAAAGGTGAGTGTCACATGGTTGATATTTTTCTCAGTACGCTCTATCTAACATTGATGTTTTTCTCAATACGCTCAATTTATCATTGACGTTTTTCTCAATACACTCTTTTTCTCAGTGCATTGCTTTAAAAAGGGAAAGATGAATATCACAGGGCTTCAATATTTCCCTTTTCACTGCTATACAAATTTGAAACAATTAATTACATTTCAAAAAGGCAAACCATAACGTTTACGCAAAACCTGTTGTTGAAAACCAATTGATCAGACCAGGCTGGGTAGACAGTGGATGCCCAGTGACTTCTCAGAAAAGTAAACATCCTGTCTTGTGTCCATGGGATCCATGGAGAAGTTTTTTTTTTTTTTACTGCAAATGCTTTTCAACCAATCACAATGCTTAATTTGATCAATATCAGGGATTAAAAATACACAAATTTCAGGATGAATCCAACTATTGTATTTTGGATTGACCAATTTATTCTGGGCCTAAAGGCTCTCCAAACACTCTCTCTAAACACTCTTTATTGTTCATCCTCTTGATTTTTCATTCAAAATATTAACAAAAATCAAACCTTAAATTGAAGTAAAATGATTGAAATATGAAACCCTGCGAGAGCTTAACAGATTATTTATTCAGGTTTTTCCTTTAATTTATCACCAGTCTGTTGGTTTTCTCTCTGTCTTGCCTGTCTCTGGCCAACCTTACCTTATCCTTCTTTTATCTTTCATCCAGATTCTGTCGTACATCATGACGACATGAACAACTATATCAGTCAGTACTACAGTGAAAAAAGTAGTGGTAAGTAACTTTTTTTTATATAACAGATCATTAGTGACATATACCTACAGCCATTTCCCCAGTCTGACCTACTCTATGATGTTTCCTTTCAGACACAGGGGATCCTCGTGCCATCACCACAGCAGCCATTGATGTCCACCACCCAAAGACCCCTAACCCTACCCACAACAAATCTCTGCTGGGTGTGGAGCGAATTGACAATGCTGTGAGTGGGAGTGACACCTGCGCCAGCATATCACAGTCCAGCGGGAGCCTAACGGCCCGCCCTCATAGCCTAAGCAGCCATACCCTGGGATCATCAAATAAGGACTGCAGCAGCAACACCAACAGGGACTACAACACCCAGGGTAGGGACTTCCATTTCAAGACCAAGGCCCGGGGGCCCTTCCTGAACTACAAGTCCCAGAAGCAGATTCAGGCCAGGGACTACAACATTGAGGACTACAACACCCAGAGCCGACACTGCTTTCCTCTGCCCTACTGTGGCCCTCTGGGCCTGGGTCTGACCCCAGCCCAGCCTGCCCTTCCATTGGATCACAGCATGGTAGTTCAGGAGTTGCTTTCCTCCCTGTCTGAAGACCCCTGTCTGGCCCAGAAAGGCCTGGTGGACCCGGTTAACCTGAAGCTACCTAGTCCTGCTGGCTCAGCTAAAGCCAGTCCGGAGCTGGAGCACCGGGTCAACATCTACAACCGTAAGAATCAGGATGAGATCCAGTACCAGAGCCAAGGCCCAGCCTGTGTTCTACTGCAGACTAAGCCTCTCATCCATCTACAGGACCGTACTCCTGAGTCCTCTTTGGAGGAGAAGTATAGGCTACTTGGGCCTGCTGATGGTCCACTGGAACGCCTGCCTGATACATAGGTTTGATTCAAACTACTGAGCTAAGCCCAACAAAGCTGCATTGTGCTAGCCTATTAATTTATCTCTGTGGTTGTTAAGGACATGTGAAAACAATGTCAAAGCCAGGACTTTTTGGTTTGGGTTGGCACAACAGTGTTAAGTGGGCAGTAGGTCAGCCCAAAGTATACAGCTCAGACAAAACTGACAGACTTTACTTTTCCAAATCCTTATGCCTCGAACAAAAACAGTAGCAGAGCCTGCTGTCATACCTGGTCTGCTCCATGCTCAAACCTGGCGGGTCAGAGACTATCTGGAGTTAGCAAGGCAGCACAAACAGACCTGGGACTTGGCTCCAGACAGCCATGGCCACCCTTGTCCTCCAATCTGGGCTGACTTTGACAATTGCCTAATTCGCACAGCAATGATTCAATGAGGATCGAGGGGACAAGTGTGGGCCTAGGAAGAACCACCATCAGGAAATCCCACTTTAAATTGAGTCCCAAATGTGAAATAAAACAGTTTGAAACAAACCAGCAAGGGGAAATATTCAGGTCATTATAGAACAAGCCTATTTACATTTTCCTGTTTTAACTACCTGACTGATTTGACCTGGGGTTTCTCAACGTTTGGTGACAGTAGGAGTTGGGGGGATGTGTTTTTTTTATTGTTATAGCTACTGTAACTGTGCAGCTCGTTCTGCTCTAACAACCAAGCCACAGGGTACTTTTCACTGGACTAACTGTCTTTGCCAAACAGACGATTTCTAACTTTACCTTTAAGTTTGTCTTTCTATAACATAGATGAAGATGTTCGTATTTAAATAGAGCAACATCAGTAATTTCAAGTCCTTGATATCTTTTTTGCCAGATACAAGAACAAGTAAGAGTTTAAACTAGCAGGAAAATGACAGGTACAATGTGAGGATAAGTACTTAAGAATAGTACAAATTTATCGCAAGAGGTATGTTAAAAGTATGCAAATTAGATTTTGAGCCGTGATAAAGAATGGATGTTTTCGATTGGAGTGCTTGTAGCATGTACCTTTAAAAGATGTGCGCCTGGCGCCTGAACATGGCAAGCCAATCCTGTGCACTTTAATGTTTACAGATGTTTTGTAAACTTAATATGAGGGAAACTCATTGCCAAATTGCAGATGGGGTCATTCAAATAAACCTTTGTAACATTAACAACATTGTGGTCCTGTTTCAATGCTATTATTTGTACATGGGCCAGGCAATTAGAAATGAAAATAGTAGGCACTTTGTTTGCAGAGAGTTTTCATATTAATTGGTAGTTAATTGGTAGGGAAATGCACATGTGGGCTTTTTCCCAGATATGATGAGTGCTCCCATTGTATTCAGATATACAGCACTTTTGCATTAGCAACTGTTAGCGTATTTGCATATTGCATACTAAAACTAAATGCATTATTTATATATACAGTATTAACATTAGAGAGACCTGTCACAACAAAAACGTAATTGGTTAACAAGCTTTATCATTATAAATGTCTAGTAAAGAGGATTAAACACCATAAACTTTCAATCAAATAATTAATGGAGGAGAAAATCTACCAATGTAGTTGCTTGTCAGGTGTTTCAAGCATTTTAATTGTTAATGAATTACAATCAAAGCTTCAATCAAGCAATCCCAAGTGATTTATTAGTATTTCATTGAGAAAAGATGATGTTAAGTGATCAAGTGCACTAATGTTATTTGAATTGTTTTGACAATAGGAAAAGTCTACACAACGTATTATTTCCAGCTGAAATATTATATAACACTCCTGTGGAGACCAGGCTTTGCCTCTACTTAGGGTTAGCAGAAGACATGTTTGGAGCGTACCTAATTCTAATTCATTCACATTATTGATGACAAAACCTTTGAAACAACTGAGTATTTTGTAGTGTTTTATTAGATGTCATCCTTCCAAGGTAGCCTTGTATAGACCATCTTTTGTGTTTACAAACACTGCTTTGAGAGGGCGTTGTGTATTGTATGTAGATTGATGAGGAAAAAACAAATAGACTCCATTTTAGAACAAGGCTGTAACCTAACAAAATGTGGAAAAAGTTTAAGGCATCTGAATACTTTCCTAATTTACTGTATTTTGCACCAGAATCATGAAATGCAGTAAGGCACAATTCATTTGAATAGTTAATTTTACAGCACAAAAACGGTTCATGGTTCAGCTGTTTTTTTAAGATATTGGCTGGATCATTATTGCAATCAATAACGATCGAGCAATTCAATGCTGCGGTCATCTGACAGCGTACGAGTTCAATCATAGTGTTTACATTTTATACAAACAAACTTTGATTGTTATTTGAGACCGGCATTGACACAAACATACATGCAAACAAACAAACAGGAAAGATGACCACAGTGTCACAGCTCCGGGCCTACTGTTATCTGTGTCCTCCTCAGCCAACCGTTCAGCAGCATATTAATAACTAAAACACCCACAACCAGCCGATCACACGCCAGGTCACCGATTAATAAATAACGAGCTACACCCAAATGAAATGGAAAAAGCCACTAGGCTTTCACATTGCACAAAGGGTCCCTCTTGATGTGGGTGCCAAAAGCTTGGGCACTGTATCTAGGGCTGTCACCTCTGTCTACGTGCATACACTGGATGGTAGAAGTGCTGCTTGGAAACTTGTGATGTCAAGCCCTGTCAAAGTTACCTGAGCATGTAAATTAGAAGTGAATAGGTGAAGAGGGACACAGAATTAATGGAAACGCCAACGCAAGGCAGTGATCTGATTTGAACAATTACGTACAGTGCGCTCACCACTCTCTTTATTAGGTACACCTAACTAGTACAGCGGTAGCTTCTGCCTCCATCTGCTTCAAGATTCGACATGTTGTGCCATCAGAGATGACCTTCTCCACACGACTGTGGTACGGAGAGGTTATTTGAGCATTTGTGGCCTTTCTGTCAGCTTGAACAAGTCTGGCCATTCTTTGACCTCTCTCTTAAGGGGTTTACACCCACAGAACTGCCGCTCTCTGGATGTTTTTTCATTTTGTCACCATTATCTGTAATTCAACTGACTAGTATGCAAAAAAACCGAGTAGGTCAGCTTTTTCTGAGATGCTGGAACCACCACATCTGGTACCAACATTCCCTCCACGGTACAAATGATTTTGATCACAAGTCTTCGCCATTCTGTTTGTTTGGACAACTCAACCTCTTGACCATGTCTGTTTCTGTCTGTCTTCTGGAAATAAAATGGATATTTAATGTTGGTACACCAAATGTAACCCTGTTTATAGCACATTTCATTAGAATACCATATGAAAGTCCAGCAGGCTAAAAATGTATAAGATATTGTAATCAGGTTTGCCCAGAACCACCCAAGTGATGGGGCAAGTTTTGAATTAAGAAGAATCAAATAGACTGGAAGAACAATTCCCTGCCTAAACAGCACTTTATAGAGGGTAAACCCAGAACTTGCATGTCCTCTAGTGTGGTAGGCCATCATGACATTTGTTAACATCAGCAAAACGGAACAGTTGAAGTCCCTGACCAATCCATCGGAATGGGGATGATGCCGAGCTTCAGGATTTGTGAATGTTCAACAGCATGCAAATGTCTTTGAAAAAATGGCATTCAAAGTGTCTTCGCTATTCTAAAGAAACACTTCAGGGGATGCCACTCTGGAGCAGTTGTTTTTTTAACTGTAATTTTACCCGGTAAGTATGACAAACAACAAATAATATTTTTCACCTGAGAGCAATTTTGGGGTTAACTGACTGGCTCGGGGACTACCTGACTTGGCAGGGAATGCAGGCAGCCTTGACAGGGGATCAGTATAAGTTCATTGTTTTCTGGGGCAGTGTACAATTTTGTTCCAGAAATTAGCCAACTGTTCCACCTACTGAAGTAGACTGTAACCACCAGAGAGAATTGTGGACAGCTCATGGGCTTTACTGCACAAGCCAACATGACGTCTTTGGAGATTTTGGAAAAGGTCCATTTTAAACCTGGCAACTGACATTTAACTGTTTATAGTGTGTATGTACCACAATCGATTGAGGTTCCCCGATGCTATGTTTTTTCTATGAAAGAACATTTGATTTTCATATAGATCCTTATTTCGCCAAGTTCTATTAAATCGCATTATTGGGTGAAGAGCAATATAACCAGATGACACTGCACTCACACTTGCTCAACGCTGCTCTCCCTGAGTGAGAGAGTTACAATCAAAGAGAGACTAACGATTACTTCAAACGATTTCTGAACAAGACGAATCGTAGATATTTGTTGTTATTCCACTTCAAGGACTGTTTTTGTGTTGATCAGCAGCAAAAAGTGTAACAAAATGTGAAGTCCAAGGGGGTGAATACTTTTCAGAGCCACTGTACTTGGTTGTGTGGTTGTCCCACCTAGCTATCTTAAGAGGAAAGAGCTCAGTCAATCTGGCTAAATGATAAAAATGTATACAGTATGATCTAGCGTCAGAGGGGTGGACACCAAAATCTGGCTCAGGCATGTCCTGGACTCTGACAGGGCACAACCGCAGGCATCAAACGGTGAGGGTTGACCACAACTCCTCCATACTGACTCCAAACACTGGGGTTTCTCCACAGGTGTGCTCTCCCCTATGTTTTTCTCCTTGTTCACCCATGACGGCGTGGCTCCGCATGACACCAGCCCCATCATCAAGTTTACGGACGACACCATGGTTGGAGGCCTGAAAAGCAATACGAATGACAAAGCCTACAGGGAGGAGGTAAGTAAGGCTTTGTGGTTCCAGGACAACGCCCTCTCTCTCCAAGTCAACAAACAAAGGTGATTGTTTACTTAGGCTAATCCACATCTGTTGGGCTGGAGTAGAGAATCGGCAGTTTTAGGAACAAGGCAATGTCTTTGATTCTCTGTAGAAGTTTGGATTCATGATATTAAACAGCTGGATCACATTCAAATTTATGAGGTAAAAATATAAAATAGCATTGACTTTAAACAGGTGTTGAAATTGCTTCCTGCACCACCAATATTTCATAAACCCCACTGTTTATGACTGACGTCAGACTCAGCGTTTAATGATTTATAACAATGAACTTTTCAATACATATTATCAATCAAATTCTTATTCAGAGCATGTTATTCTGACAGCCGGGGCCTCTGAGCAGACAGGAAATGGCTTGTGGGAGTTCTCTGGTGAACCAGGAAGTGCCTAATTGTCACAATCAGAGAAGAATAAGATTGAATTAACAGTGACCATTAGACTCTTTAATAATTGAAATATTTGAATAATGGCTCAGAGGGAGTCACTTAGTTTAAATGCATTAACATTACATGATCAGTCTTTGATCTGTCTCATCAACTAATATATGATATCTGAGATATGATGTCCTTCTTGTGCATTTCACTTAGACAATAGTTCAGCAGACTCTGATGGTCTTTCAGCATGATACAAGTGAAGCATGCCTCCATTTCATGCAGTTCGGTTCTTCCACTGTCTGTCAACTGATGTTAGTATATGTTAATGTACCGTGATTTCTTTTGAACACTCAGCTATGGTAACAAACATTCACTTCTGAGGAGGATTTTATTTATTTTTGTGCTTATACCAGCTGCGACATTAGGTAACATCAGGTAACCCTTCAACTTTGAAATGTCAACTTCAGCAGCTAAACACCTGTTTAACTAACTTAAATTTCACAATTCACAATTAAAAATAGTGGGTTCTATAGAAGCGGTTTAGGTAACTTACGCAGCGAACATGTTATTGTTAACTAACCTACAGAAATGTAAAAGGCGTTCAATGAAAGTCTGTAACTAGGTCCCCCACAAAAATTGAGACCATATGTAGATGATTTTTAAATAATTACCTAATTGCATTGTAGCGAGTGGGAAACACAGATGACAGACACAAGTACACATTAAATTGTGCAAAGGCGTTTTATTAACAGAAAACAGAACTCAAGTAGTCAAAACAGAAAGCGGCTAACGGCATGCAGCGCACTGCACCACAGACCGACTTTAATTGTGAACTATCTGACCAATAGACCAGAGTTCATAAGACTGAACCAGGCAGTATCAGATCAGATGGACTAACCAGGGAGCCCCACAAAAGACAGTCCTGTCCCGTTTCCTGTTTACTCTCTGTCCTAATGAATTCCCACACAGCAATGAACTGACCCACCAGCAGACATTTTGGATGATTTTTCTCATGAAAGAAAACAATAATTAATACAATGAAAGAATCCTTCGTGAAATGGTGTGAGGCTATTTGGGCATCCATGTACTAAAAACCGAGGGGTTAGTTGTAGATATAAGTCATTTAGAATCAAGTTGGCTTGCTCCAGCACCGTCTTAGCCTCACAGTCTTTCATTTCAAGATCTTGTAAGAACATTCACATTGACATGGGTGATATTTATGTGCTTTAGACCTATTGCATGCACAACCAGAAAAAAATATTTCTGAAAATTGTGAATGAAGAATCCTGGTAAGCTTGGTTTATGCTTATCAAACATATTGTCTACATGGATTGTAGACAATATGTGTGATAAAATATATTTACTTAATTTTTAACTTTCTGGAAAAAGGCAGATAATGGTTTACCATTCATTTAATCTAAAACACATTCGCATTCTGTACTGTCAACTGATATACAGCAGTTCATCTCATATCTGAAATGCTACCATCGAGTTTTAAATCTACTGTCTTTTACATTATGTAAATCTTAAAAAAAACATTATAATGAAATATAACATCGCTTGGCACAACCAATCAGCCAAATTGTTTGTGGAAAATTTAATTTAATTCACGGTTTGCAGATGGCTTGATGTTGGGAGCTTAGTCTTATTAGTCGCTTTTGGGAAGGTCAGTTTCTGAGGGCCACAGTGCGGGGCAATAAACTGTTCAAATTGCAGGATTTTTTTGTTCAAAATAGGCCTGTCGTATGCCTGCCAGAGGAACAAGGTGTGATGGAGTTGGTAAGAATGGACTCTAATGTGCCTTCCTGGAGATTGCCGTTATGTTTTCCTCCCCCCTGAGGTTGTGGGATGATTGTGCCTAGGAACATTAGTGATTCAGCCCAAATAACAGCTGGGCCCTCAAACTTTGTTGGTTTTGCGTGCATTACATTCAAGCTTAATTTGACTGTCACTGACTTCAATGCATAGCCTAGCTAGGTTTTTTGTATAGCTATCTTGTTAGTCAGTTGTTAACCCTTATTTGGTAGCTAGGGGCCCACCTGCCGCTGAAATCTTGTCCCGCTCTCTCTCTGCGGGCAAAAGCCCACTCACACTGACACACACACACACACACACACACACACACACACACACACACACACAC